>JAPYYV010001984.1:0-43006 GCA_030522625.1 Copidosoma aretas
GATCAGTTGTATGACGCTCTTGAGAAATGGTTTTGTGGATTCCATGATACCTTCCGGACTTGGTGCCGGATGTGGAGCAGTCGGCGGAGTAGGACGTTAGGGTGCAGCAACACTGGGGTTCAGGGAGGACGTTCGGTGACGTTGAGTTAAGTCCACACAGGGAGCTACCTGGGGGAATGATTTAACTCTAACGTCCTGAAACAAGTCCTGCAGGAACTGCACTGCAACGTCTTTATATATTTTGGGCATCGGGGGAGCATACTCTTGAGCTACTTTCACGTTACAGCCCTGAGCTAAGCATGCATCGAGTTATTGCCCAGCGGACAGTTGGTTCCACTCTTGCATGAGGGTGAAAGGGGTGAGCGTGTCTAGAGGAGTAGACAATTTAACGGATTAAGCGAGCCGCATAGGTTGCTCATGCCAGCAGGCTGACAAGTACAAGGAGGGTAGAGAGAGTTAAGGTATAGTAAATGGAGTACACAGCTAGGATGTGGTTTTATTACACAGTCGGATTTATTGATCTTGTGTTGCTCTAGCCACTGCTATGCTCCTCGATAATCGCCAAGCGAGCGGGGATGCTAGGTACAGATAAGCAGGCTCTTATAAGCACTAGAGATCACTAACTTGCTAGTAGTAACGCTGATTTCAAGCGCTCACCACCTGGCGGCTGGTAGTGGGTATTACGAGGTGCGCGCACTTAAATCGGGCAGGAAAGTTTGAATTTTTAATGTAGCGCAAAATTTGAATATTCGTAGATAAATTTATGTAAAATGATAAGAATAGACTAATAATTATGCTTGAAATAATAATTATGATCAGGTCAGGCCAGACGGTATCAAGATCACAGGTTACGTAAAACTTAACATCGATCGATTATCTCTGATGGTCGTGCATGTATCTTATTATATATATAGTGATAAGAATTAAATATTTTCGGCCCCCGCCCTCACCCTGCCCCCTTAACCAGTCTCATTTGCTGCTCCTCGAAAATTCGATTGTTTTCTCGGTCATTTCTAAAAAAAATATTTTTTTTTATTTTTCGGCGGTCCCTTATGCCACCCTCCCCTCCCCCCTCGCAGACCCTTATAAACTTAGAAATTTTGCAGGTTTTGTCAGCCCCCACCCCCTTATGAACTTAGGAATTTTTACCCGATGCTTATTCTAACAGATCTCCAAATATGGCCGAAGTCACCCGATAGACACTATATTACCGAACTCTGCTGAAAACAGACAAATCATTTCGATTACAGACGAACACCCTCACCAAAGCCCTTTAACATCGTCAAAGATTCCCGAAAACCACCAATTGCAGCTACAGCCGCTTCTTCAAATCCTCTTGACCTTTTTTCATTTTTCTCGCACTACTTAATTGACCAAACACAGATGCAGAACACTGAAACCTGACTGTCAGTGATACGAGTTATGAAACAGATAACGGGTGACCCGTACGCTCGAGCTAGATACAAAATAAAAATATAATATAACTTAAGTACCTACAACGAAATAACCAAGTTAACTCGCCCGCTTATACTATCTATTAATAACTAATTTATTGAACAATGGAGAGTATAAACAAAGTATTCTTTCCGGTATTTAAATACAGGACATGCGACAATAACACCCTATTACGGTTATGGGGCTAAGCAACTTATTCATGCACATAGTGCAAAAAAAAAACGGATGTTTGGTAACCATGATTGTACTAAAGTCTAGCAAACTACAGCTACGCATATCCCACTTGACTTATTTATAAGCAAGGAAACCATTTACAAACGAGATCCCACTTGCTGACTGCCCCAAATTTTTATTTACCTACGTATTTACCGCTGCAACAAGACCGAGACTATTTTCTCACGACTGTAAATTTTAGGTACTTGCCTACCCGTTTTGCCTATATGAGTTATCTAGGGCAACTTCTTTTGCGCCGCGACGTGCTATCCCTGTTATTAATGGTGTGTATGTGTCGAATTATACCCCGAGCGTAAAGATAATATAACACACACAAAAAATTGAATCATTTATTGCGTTAGGTAGCGTGGGTGGCTCTTTCCTTACATTACGTGGGCTTGGATGTTTATTCTTGTTTGGTCATCTGATCTTTCTTTAAAACTTATCTCATATAATAAAGATTTTTTTTTCTCTTTTTCCGCAATTTTCCAATTACTATCGTATTTTATACTCTGCTAGTCACCAATTTTTATCTCCTTGCATTTTAAGAATTGGCTTCGTAGGCCTGTTTATGCTACTTGTTTTACAGCAGTTTTCCATACCTGCGCACAAGTGCGCTCGCGGTGCCCTTCTAGGAACTCGGCACGTTTCAAAAGCTTTCCATTGCGCCTGGTCTTGCAGAGACGAGCATGGGTAAATAAGTTTTAGTGTGGCCAATATCAAGGCTTAGTGTTTAGCTTCGAATTTCGAGCCTTTACCTATGTGATTCTTCCCTTCGCGGGTTCGCGTCTCTTCCTCCCTTTTTTTTTCTTTTATGACACAATAAGGTACAGGGAAAGGATATTGTGGGGGTACTCTTGGGCTTCCTTTTTTTTTCGGCATCTTCGTTTCATCAGTGCCATTTTTTACTTTTCTCGCGCCTCTTAGTCTCTTTAAGTGCTTCGTTGATTCTCTCTGAGCCTTTTGTATTGTGGTGTCCGTTCGGTTGTTATTCAGTGAAAAATTATTTTTGTGTTTTTACTTTTTAATTTTGAACCGACCGTTCTTCGGCTTCTTCTGTGTTGCAGTGTTCGTCGTGTTCTTTTTTTTTGTCATACCTAATTCGTATCTTTCGCCAATGTCGACCGCTCACGTTCATACGTTTTGCACCAGCCTGTCTGCCTTTTCGAGGCTCAACTTTGATATGGCGCGGGAGACGAAGTTCTCGCTGTGGCGTGCTTCTGGAGGCTTGTAGCTCGCCAAGGTGCTATGACGTAAGTTTAAATTCAATTGCTTTCTCCACTTACTTTTCTTCCTTTCTCCTAATTCCTGCCTTTTATATTATTTTCTTCTAGATCGAGGACCTGTTCGTCTGTCGGCAGGTCCCATCAATCGGGCGGCCACGCAGTGTCATGCTGGTGGTGGTTGAGGGTACCACCTTGCTGGTGCCTGTTCAATGCCAAACCCACGGCTCGGTACGTAAAACTATTATTTTCTCTTTACCTCTCCCTTGGAATGTGACTATAAATGTGATTTTCTCTCTTTTTTTTTTTTTTTTAGCTGGGGTCCTGACTTATCCTAGACCCGTACGAGTTTTTCGGGGTTCCGCAACTCCTACGCCCGGCTGGGTGGCCACTGAGGCGTCGCCGCTCCCCGTGCGACGCTATCTCTACCGTGGGGGCGTCGGAACCCTGAAGGTGTCTTGTCCGTCGGGGGCGACCTTTATGGTCGTCTTCCACGACCAGAGCTCTCCGTTAATCCCTTTCGACGGGCAAGTGTTGCGACGGCTGGGCCGATTCCTGGAAGACGGGACCAGCAACGCCATGCCGATAGGGTGTACCTGCCATGGTACGTTCCTGGTGGTGTTGGTCGACCTCGACTCCGTTCGGGGGGACCACCCCCTCGATTCTTGCCCCGTATTGTAAGTAACTTACTTATTTTCCTGTATGCTTAACTTCTCGTACCTCTTCTCTAATTCTTTTTCTCTGTTTCAAGTTCGGGGATCCTCCAACGGTCTCTATGAGGTTAAAAATCGACCCGTTGCTGTTGGACACGAGAAGTCGATCTCCACGTACGAAGCATGCCTGGAGCGCCTCCTGAGCTTTTGGTTGGGAGACATTGCAAGGGGAGATTATTGTGCTCACTGCGAGGGCCCTGGTCTTCAACTACAACGAAAGAAACAAAAAAATGATGCGTGAAAAAGAAAAGGGGGATGGAAAAACAAAATTTAAGTGTAATAAATTACCAACAAGTAAGGATGACTATCAAAATTGATACACTTTGCCTTTTCTTTACCCTACCTCCATACTCTTTTCTTCCTTACGATGGTTATTACATCATCACTTTCTTGTAGCCCTTGTTGATAATATTTATCCTCGCACATTTTTATTTATTCGACTTAAAAAATACAAAAATAAATTGTATTTATAAAGCAGTTGCCCTCGCTTGTCGTATCTATTCAACTGAAAAAGAATGTATTTATATAACAATTTCTTTTGCATGCTGAGTTCATTCAAATAATATATAAAATACATTTACATCTTAAAGAGGGCCGAGCGCGCTACTTATGTGCTTCTTACTGCTTCTTTTGCTGAAGATTTTTCCCACAAAATAATTTCCTTCGCTGTCGTCCGGGGGCTGCGAAAAAAAAAATAAATGACGAAACGGTGTGTCCGTGTGGTATGTTTGTTTATTCTCCCTGATTACCGCTGTGCATACGGCGATCTACCCTAGCTGTTGGTCCACTTCTTGCAGTATAGTGAGGTGCCATTCCTGTTGGCGTGATTTTCTTAGGCTTCTGTACGTCGATTCTCATACCCGGTTTGCCTTGTACATCATGTATGTCGTTTGATATTAACCATTACTTTTACCTTTAATTCGTCTGACCTACCCTTTAATAAGTCGTGTATATTTTGCTCTTTTATTGCTTTCATACCTGGCGTGGCATTATGCTTTATTTTTGTAGTTTATGAAAATTTTTCGGTCCAACCTACCTCATTTTCTGTATCTAGTACCGTGTTTGGGTTTTAAATTTGTGTACACTCCGCATAAATTTTTCCCCCATTATTAACAGCTACAAAATTTCCAAAAAATATTCCTTTTTCCATTTTCTGTAAAGGGACCTAGCCCACCTTAATTTTTTCGCTCGTTTTCCTTCCACGAGCATACATCACCTGCCTTGTCCTGGCAAGGATCTTGAGCTTCTCCGGCTCTAATCTATTTTTTCTGCCTCCTAATTGCAACACATTCTCCTCGGCACATGTGCGGCCTTTGTATGCTGTTAACAAATCCCATCCTATTATACCTTCCGCATCAATCGGGAAGACATGTGGGACCACATGCAACGTACATACGAGGCCATTGAGTGGTATTTCTATTACAACTAACGTGCTACGCTCGCCATGCATAACTCCAACAATGTAAACCTGGGTTCTTCTATCAATAAAAGTATTTTGAAGGATACTGTCTCTCTTTATAATTGAAATTTCGACACCTGTTTCGGCGTAAAATTTTACTTTTCCGTCTCGTAGCTTAGATCCTCTCATAAATACCGATCGGGGGGGTGATACCTGCCTGAAGTATATTTATAGATTTTCGAGAGAGCTCGTTTCTACTCTCCTTTTGCGCTTTTTTCGTTAGAGGGCTGTTTCGAGGTGACTTAATATATTCTATCGCATCTGTACACGCGGCTATATTTTTTTCTACTTGTGCGCTCGGCGTGATTCATTCACCAAATTTTCCCTGAACTGCGTCGGGTTTGTATTTTTTTCGTATACCTCTTTTTGTTGTTCTCCCTTTCTTTCAAGCCAAAAATATTCTGTCCTAGCCGGGTTTGATTCTTCGTTTATTGAGCCATGCCCGGTGCTTGGGGAGCGCGCTAAGCATCTTGGCAGTTTAGATTCTCCAAGTAAAGCTTGTCTGCTCTCGTTTCCTGCGAGTAATTTCTACATTCTCTGTTTCGATTTTCGCGACGCTAATTATACCCGTCATAATTATTATCCCATTTTGTATTATTGTATCTTTCGTTTTGATTATTTAAGTTTCCATTAGCCCCGCTTAGTCTGCTATTGTAATCACCCCTATGCTATTTCTGTGACCGCTGATTCACATAACTTTTTTTATTTTCGCCATTATTTCTATAATAATTGTTAATATAGTATCTATTGCTAGCACGCTCGTATCCTCTTGGTTGTTGGTGGCTGTTGTAGCTATTTTTATTATAATTATTATAATTCCCATGATTGGGATTCGGGTTGTTTTGCCGTGTGTCGTAACGTCGGTTTTTGAATATCCTATAATTGCAATTCGGGTTGTTTTGGCGTGTGTCGTAACGTTGGTTATTGTAATTCCTATAATTCAAATTCGGGTTGTTTTGCCGTGTGTCGTAACGTTAGTTATTCAAATTAGGCCTACTTTCGTTCCCCTCCGAGGCAAATATTTCGTGAAGCTCGTCGGGTGGTTGATCAGAATTTTTTATTCTTTTAGTTTTTGCATCATTCCACAATTTTCGCAGCCTTTTAAGAGTGGAGGCAATATTCCTGGCACTACAAATACCATTTTTTACTCGTTAATCCGTCCCACTCGTCCGTATTGTCTCCACCAACGGGCGCCTTGCTCATTATCATACCTATCCTTGGGTCTCCCCTCTCCCGGAAGCAGTGTTTTTGCATAGCTTGTGTGTAAAATTTTCCTTTGCCCGTTTGGCGTAGGCTTATCTCATTGTCCACGCTTGTCGCTGCCTCGATCGCTTCCCCTAACGTCGACGGTTTAAGTCCTGCTACATCCAACTGTATCGTGATTTTATACCGTATACAAACTGTTTTGCAGCCTCTCTATCTGCGCTACGTTTTGATGCGGTTTTCTGTTTTTCCAACAAGTATGCACTCAAGTCATGGGTCATCATGATGCGGTTATGCAGTCATTGAGCGTGACTGCAGTATTGTATAATCGACTGACTATGTTGTTGGGTTAGCGTTTTCAATTCAGCTAACAGTGTGTCAGCGCCCCTCATGCTTCCGAATCGTCGCGATAGTGCCAGCAAAAAGTCATCTGTACTGTTGAACAGAAATAACCGAGCGCAAAATTAATCTGCCGTTATGCCTCTTGATTTGCCCCCTAGTATTCCAATAAAATATTTCTCGTACTGCTGCAAGGTTGTACTTTTTGCCGCTCGCATCATCTGCTTGAAAAGTGGAAACTTTATCGGGTCCTCGTTAAATAAAGGGATGTCGCTTGTCGCGCTGTTTACCTGGGCCAGTGTATTATAATGCATGTTGAAGGGCTGAGTATTCTCAGCTTGCTGTTGGTTTATAACGGGGTTTATAAAGTTGGTGTTTAGCTGAGTCAGAATCTGTAGTTTTTGTAAATGTTGCTCAAGATTATATGTATCCTTGTTAGCGAGATTCGGCCATTCCGTTGTTTGTGCTCCAAAGCCGTATTAATTGTTGAACCGGTAATGCTCCGTTGTTGCACTAACATTTCCTCCGAGCGCTCTGAGGTGAATTACTGCATACTCTGTGTCGTTTATTGTGTATTTTGTCGTGACGGCTTATTCCCGTACGTATTTTCGTTTCGTATGTTTTTTATTGCCCCGTTTCCTGTCATGTGTTCCACATATCTCAATGCTGACTCATTTGCTATTTCCTGTGCCTGCTTATTGGGGGGTCCCATTTTCTCTTCCCCACCTTACTGTTTTAGTGGCCAAATTTTCTCTCTGACCATTCCCTGTTTCATCCTTTTCAACAATTTCATTATGAGATACGTTGTTTTTTATTCATTTTTTCCCAACCCGCTTGGCTCTCTGGAATATGTTTTAACACCACGGTCAGCATTTCTAATTTCGACTCATTTTCAGTATCCGACGTTAGTGCTTCCCCCCCGTCACTCGGTATGTCGTTTTGTAGCCTCTCGTGACTTGCCATTGTGTGCCTAATAAAAATTTCAATAATTTACTTTAGTAGTTCTTTTTGGCCCTCCTTTCTTACAGGTGTAAGCTGCTTGCGTCAAATCATCCCAATTTATTATCGTTATAACTACCCTTCTCTTCAACAAGTGACTACTTACTTCGGTAACACGCCTTCTAACAACCAAAAAAAATAATGAGTTTGCATGTTTAACTTGGCAACTGTAAACGTCATCCTTTTTCTATCAAAATGGGAGAGCATAGAAATAACATGTAGATTAAAATAGTCCTGTAATCATTCTTGTTGCGTGTTTGAGGCAACCACCATGGCGGGTCCTGAAGAGGCTGTTTTCACTCCAAAATTTGCCTTTATTTGTATTAACCAAAAAAAAAAATCGTGCTGCAATCGGAGATGATAAATATTTTTATAATCACACTAACCCGGACAAGCTCCTATTTTTATAACCTCGGTACAGTATAAATGCATTTAAATGTAATTTCACTCGACTAACCTGGTATTTTCTGCCAAGTATATGATGACTAAGATGCTTCCGTACATCATGGCCTGGCACGGTCTCCGTTGATAGTCCCCTGGGTGACCTTCCTCCTGATGATGCTAATCTTCAGGTAGCGTCTTAGTCCATGGTCGCTTTACTGCGATAATGACTTTCTCTCTTTCTCTGCTGTAGTCCTTATTACTCTTGGTACAACACTATGAGTGCTTCCAAAAAATCGCGTTAAGAAAATATCGAACGACCGCACATAAAAAAAAAGTCCTATTATTTTATCCAATTTCATTCGCAATAGCCGTCCCACCGCTATCACCAAACTGTTAAGTGGGTTATGATGGCCTTGGGGTGCTCACGGAATACAATACACGAGTACTTGAATATGCTCCGTTTATTAATTAATGATCCGATAGAAGAGACGTACCGCAAGAGAACCTATCGCTTCGTCAGTCCGCCGCGGCCTTAGACTCCCTTGTTTTTTCCTAGATATCACTATTTATTCATGTATTTACTATATAGGTGTATTGTACTTTTGATCATAATGTAAACGGACAAGGTTTTATAGATGACCCATGCATTTTACAACAGAAAAATCGATGATATTTAAGGGCATGTAAGCTCTATATTTGACTAACAGAAAACATCAGTTGCAATACAATGTTCTACTTGTATGTCTAAAAATAAGCCACTTCGTTCTACTATAGCAGAAAATATAAAACGTGACAAATAGTAATACCGCATAATACGGATGATAAATGGGGGATCCGCAGACTTCAGCTCAATATTGAATCCAAATAAATTAAATCTTATCATCTAAAATCAAATCATGAAACGATCATGGACAATAACAATATTTATTAATGAAAAATTGATTAAATGATTCGAAGTAATTTTAAAGATTAGCAAGTATAAAAATCTCTAACTTCTAAACTAAATAAACCAATATACATCAACCGAATAACCGAAGGGAAAACAAATTATTTAAGTCAAAACTTTTTTTTGTTTTAATTGAGGTATTTAAACAGTGAGATTGTTACAGTTATTTCATAAGTTATTATAAAATTGTATTGTTTATGAGTTATTGTAATGTTTGTAGTAAGTATATAAGAGAGTGATATTAATGTATGATAAATTATTTTACAAATGGTGGGCAACGATGTATTAAGCTATACTTTTTCGGCACACAATATAGGTAGATGTGCCTTAATCCGCCCCCAGATACGTCGAACTGGCTGATTCTGCCGTAATGTGTTCAGCGATGATCTGATCTCTCAAGCGCTTACTAAAATTAATTGCATAAATCTAAAGGTCAAAATGTATTTCTACCTGTTGTGAAAAGATATTTTATGGGCGCTTTAGCGGAAGAAGTATAAATGTCATAGGTTATTTATTTAATAAGTCAAAACCCCCTGATTTTAACGGTGTCCCTATGTACCTTTCTAAACATACCAAATTAGGAGATATTTGCTTTCAAAGTTTGCGAATTATAAACTAACTATTATAAAGCAACCTTAACACATCTTTTGTTTGTAACCGTTATAAACTAGTTACACTATGAATTAGTTACAATATAATAGTAAAAATCCTCAGCTTTTAGATGGCATCGTGCAAGGTATAGGTAACCCTAGGATAATATTAAATATTCCATAATTTATTTACCAAGTCGTAGTATTAGCAAGGTAGTTGGAGAAACTTTTTTTTTTAAGGCTTAAGGAGCGCGCTTTTAAATATTTTATAATTATACTCCAAGTATCTACTGATAAATCGTGTTTTAATAAGTCCTATTAATTGTGTACTTACTAAATAACTTACAGTTTATTTTTTATTATTGAAAACTTCATTTATTCCAACAAAAGCGAATTTAGCAATTATTCATAATGTACGTGACAGCAGATAATTTTGGTGTACAATACAGCTATACATATATATGACGGTACTCACACATACATTATTATAGCATGGACAACAACTGATACGAATATTTTCTGGTAGATATCGCTGTTCACCGGACCCCTTTAAATAACCTACAGCGATATATCTAAGGTGGTATGATTATCGTTTAAATTAGGATATTTAGTAGTTTAGAGTGCTTCCAAAAAATATCTAAATATTTAATAAAAAAAGAATTTTTCTTGCCTGAAATTTTAATAATGGACATCTAGTAGTACTGCCTAATCTACAATCCGGTAGTATTACATGCAAATAAATTTAACGTAACGTAATAATCACCTTATTTTCTAATTAAATTTTTTTTAAGACTAAGACGCAATGTTAATCAAATGATGCATCTATAAAAAATTGTATTTATGAAAAAATAATAAAAAAAGATAATAATTGTAAAAGTTTGTCGAAAAAAAATTCGAAATGAGGGTAAAAATCACGTAAAAAATTATTTATTTGTTTAAAAATTGACAAATAATTATGTAAAAAAAATTTTTATGTACAAATAATTATTGATGTTTAGAAGAGGTGCAACTAATATCTATTTTTACGAAGGTTCTAAAAACTTACTAAATTAATTGTTGGATAGTTTATCAATTTATAATAAAAATATTTAAATAAATTTTTAAAATACCATTACACGAATATTTCAATGAATATTCGATTACAAACTTCAATATATAAGGAAGTGATAAGTAGCTAACTCACAGAGGTAGCTATTGGTTAAGTCGATACAGTACACAGCACGAATGCATCAAGTCCTGAGTTCAAGTCCGTTGGAAAAAGGTTTTGTTTAGAAATAAAAAATTCACTTTTGATAGAAACTTTTAAAGGTAAAAAAATTCTAAATAATTTATTTCTTAACCTATCAAAATAGACTTAACGAATTAGACATTGTAAGTGTTATTCTGATATATCATTTATTTTTTATGTACAGTGTAAATTATACATTTTTTAGATATTTTACTTTTGCTTGATAGCAAATAGAAAATTATGAATAACTGTAAAGAAAAAGCATGATATAAATGAACTATGTAAAAATCCACTTGTAAGTCTTTATTCCACTATAGAGGTAACACCAAAAAAAACGGGAAAAAGCTTTTTTGGAAAATGAGAATTTTTTCGGACCTTGGAAGCAAAAGGGCAAACCGGAGTTGATAATATTTGGATTGTGAAAATTGCGCAGGGGAAGTCCCACTTACTTATCTACTTTTAATACTGTACGGAATAATGTTGTATTATAATTCGTGGGAGCAACAATACAAAGGGCAATAAGGAGATGAAAAATTGCTTTCCCAAAAATATAGCACTTGAACTATAGCATGCTCTAATTTCAGGTCTTAATTTTGAATAATAAGTCACAGTCATTTCGTATAAGTCAAAATGTGTCCTCACTCCTATAAGTCGTACAGTAACTTTTTGTTTTTCAGAAAAATTTAAGCAATGCAATGCAATTAAAACTATTGTCCAATTGTAATAAACCTTAGGGATATTAAATATGCAATTAAGCTTTAAATCTTATTCATCGTAAAATGATAGTTTTATTCAATATAATCATAAACTTTATAAATAAATCATCAAATTAATGATCATCTTACTATGTTAAATTAACTACGGTCATGTACGATCCCTGAAATTTTTTTTAGAATAAATTGAATTTTCAAATTTCATTATTTGTGAACTTGCTAGCAGATAAAGTTAAGTTTTATTCTGCTACTTATACATAACGTGGATTACATTTTTAAGAATCTTAGACATCGTTATTGTATTTCAAAAATAGTTATTATAACAGAACAGAAAATAAGATTTTCGTGGTTTTTTGTCATTTGTGACCGGACTGATGGTCAAAGAAAATTTTTTCTTTTCTTAAATTGTATATGCTTTCGTCGGCTAATACTTTTAAATAAAACATTCATCTTCATAGCCCTTTGCTCCTCTTATATTTATTTAAATCTGAAAAAACACCGGTTTCCAGCAGTAAGTTTATAAATAGTAACTTATAATGCAATAGAACATTTCTGTTTGCTAATACTTATGTAACAAAAAACAATATTGAAAATCTATTTAAAAAATTAAAAAATGATTAGGATGTTCCAGAAGTAATTTTGACCCCCCCCCCCCCCCTTTGCAACGAAATAAAATTATTGGAAAAATTATAGACCTAAAATATAGAAATTTTTCTTTGTAGCATCTTCCTTTTTACAATCCTTTGTCGTCTCTAACACCATTTGCTCTTTGATTTTTCTTGATTCGCCCACCTCAGCCCCAACTAAACCTCGTTTAACCCCAAACCGCCATCCACTTAGTCCCCCTACGACAATTCAGCTCGTTTCTCCGTAAAATTATCCTAAATTATTTTCTTTATTTCTCCATTATCTTGATGAGGTACAGTTTTTCACACACTTTCTTCTAAATTTGTACTTTAGTTGCCATTTTGTTGCACAGTATTTTACATTGATCAATATATCTATCACACCTAACTTTTATGTACATTTTCCAATCTCTTATAAATCACACAAACAGGTGAGCTAAGCTTTTATTTTGATGGCATTACTAATATAATTTAAAAAATTATTTTACGAATATCCAGAAGTACACGACACGATATACATTTGTATAATAAATAAATATTTTTTATTATGATAAGACAATAAAAACCATGAAAATCATGGCAAATAGGTCTTGCTAGAACCCTAACTCTTTTTCCTGTTTCTAAAATTTCTGAAATATTGAAATATAAACTATTAAGTAATAAATAACTATTATAGTTCAAAAAGTTTTCCATTAAACGCCAGTGCAATCTACAAACTAAAATTGAAGATCTCTCATACAAACATGTTTGAAAGCATATTTATGATCGTCATTTAACGAAACATATAATTATTCGAACATTTTTTTACAATAAGCGATTTCATTAAAGTTATCTAATTTTTGCAAAAAATAATTACCTTAGGTGCAGGCGAATCCAAGTATTTATAAGACTTCTCTTCTAGAGTAAGAGTTTGATGCATGCATAAAAACGCTAAATTTTTTTTATCCAAAACATAATTTTTTGTAAAACATTTTTTAGATCTATCCCAAATGTTTACAACAGATTTATTTTTCGAACGTAAGAACCATGCGAATAGTCATCTTAGTTGATGGAGCAGCATGACAGTAGCTTCTTCTTTAAAAATATGATTAATTTGAGTTTAATATTACATTAATCTTATAGCTATAGCAGTATCTTCGAATGATTTCTGACGAATCACATTACATATTCATAAATCTTCTAATCTTCAAATAAAGTCACTACTTTTACCTTATTTAATATCAGTTATGAAAAAAATTGTTCATTATCTTTCAGAGATACAATATTTATCCTCCTAATAGCATTGTTTTTTATTATATTTTTTCTCTTCATCCAAATTCTCAATTTTGCATTAAACATACCGTCTTCTTAAATATTTACTTCAATAATTTTGCAAAATTATTTGTTTTATTTAATTCAAACCAAGCTGTAATATATTTTTACTAATTTTTCAAAGAACTTTACATTATGTTTTCTTCAAAAATTATTTTAAGTTTGGACGATGACCATTATTTACATGATACTATGGATATTTCTAAACTAGTTTGAGAACTATAAGAATAATTATATTAAAAAATATTTAAAAAAATACATTTTATACAAGGAATAATAGAAGCAGAATAGAAATAAGAATTAAAAAATAAAAAATATTTCATTTATGTCAAGAATCTAAATATGATTGGTTAGCCCGCAGAGTACGCAGAATAATTACTTTTCAGAATTTTTATCCTATTTAATTGGAACCAATCAAATCGCTTAATAACATTGATGAGGTATCGCAATTTTTATCATAGTTAGTTTTACTAAAAGGCTTTAATTTTGAGAACATTATTTTGACGTAAAAGAAAATTGTACTTTTCTTTATTTTGCAGTATGTCAAATGTTGTAACAGTTCATAGTGATCAATGTTGTAACTTTTACAACAAGGAAGGTCACAAGGAAAAAGATTTAAGATATCTTTCCAAAATTGTTAAAAGGAAACTTCCTCACATATCTGACAATGCTCAAATATGTAAGAATTGTAGAAAGAATGATAACACAAGTAATGATAGAATAGATCCTAGGGTACTTGAATCTGTAGTGATTAAAAAGCCAAGTGACAGTACTATAGTAGTTTCCTTTAATTCTCGTAAAAATAAATGTTATGTATCTGAGACTTTCGTGAATGAGTCAAAAGGGGAGAATGAATTGAGGAAGAAGCTTGATGAATCAAAACAAAAGTTTCAAAGCTTATCATTCAAGGGTCCACAAAAGTTAAGCATTTTAACAGTTGCTTCTCAGTTATCGTCGGCGTATAAAATAGCTAGCGAATTAGGATGCAGCTGGACCCTTTAAAATAAATCGAAGAATCTTAGGGCAACGAAGGGTATTTTAGCAGGTCCCGCTGTTGTATCAGGTTGGTAAATTCTAGAACAAACGGTCAGAAGAATAACTTATTTTTATGACAGTGATGCTAACAGTAAAGCTTTTTCCGGCAACAAAGATGTTATTTCGCTGGAATTGTCTGACGGTTGCAGTTTGATACAAAAGCGACTTCTATTGATGGATTAAGGGGGACTTTATCTGACATACAAAGAAGACCATTTCGATTATCCGGTAAGTTTTAGCAAATTTCCCCAGCTTCGTCCAAAACGCTGTGTTCTAGCAGGTTCAACACATACATTCTGTGTTTGCACCATTTACCAGAACTCTACACTACTTTTAGATGCAATAAATATTATCTAATTAACAAGTCATTTGAATGTGTCTATTACTCATTACAAAAATTGTCTGAAACAAATAGCTTGCGAAAAACCTACAGAAGCTTGTTATTTACAAGAATGTGATAAGTGTCCTGTCATCAAAAATTTCTTACAATTTGTAATAAAACAATGGCAGATCGCTATATTTCTCAAGTACGATTCAGTATATGTGCAGAGACAGATCGATCAATTTCACGAATACAAATTATGTCCATTGAAGATTCATTAGATGAATTAGGAGATAAGTTTTTGCTTTTAAAACCACACAGTTTTTTCGCAAAAATGCAAATTAACATCTTTAAAAGAAATAAATTCACTGTTGGTGAGGGTGACGTCCTTGTCGTAATAGATTTCTCAGAAAACTACAAATATTTTGTTCAAGAAGCTTCACAAGCCTCTCATTTCAATGACTCCTGATGTACTGTATTCCCTGTGGTTTATTATTATGAAGAAAAGTTTTAGCTTAAACACAGAATTCTCATTTTCCTGTCAGATAGAGCTCGTCATGACACAGTAGCTGTTTACGCAGTGCAATAAATGCTTATTCCACATATTAAAAGAAGTATCAAGGCGAACAACAGTGTTTACTTTAGTGACGTTGCACCGCGGTGCCAAGCAGCATTTTAAAAATAGGTTTCAATGATAAATCTCGTCAATCACCAAACTGATTTTGTATCCAAGTGGAGTGGCATTGTCATGCTACTGCTCACGGCAATGGAACTTAAGACAGTGTTGGAGCATTGTTCAACAAAGAGGATGTATGATGTAGCCTGTTATGCAAACCATCTGATGCCATTTTAACATCTGAAAAACATTTTGATCGAGGTAAAAAAAGCTTTAACAGTATTACTACACTTTTTTACAGCAGAGGATGAAAAAATACTAGATCACTGAAAAAAAGGTTTGATAAAGCTCTAACTATTTTAGACATACTAAAAAGTCATTGTTTTATAGTGCTTGAAAAAAATCAATTACTTATCAAGAAATACTCAAATGCCTTCATGGGTACTCAATTTAATTACTTTTGAAATAAGTGTTACAAATTCTATTAAAATAACAATTTTTCATAATTATCTTTTGATTGAACAATAATATTGAATTAGCCTTTAAGAAAACATCGTAATTTGGTGACAATCTTATTTACCAACCGTCTGAGAATAATAATTAATATTTAGTATATTACATGCAAAAAAGTAAAATTGAAATGTAGTTAACAACAACCGAATCCTTACATCATTTATTGTGACATACAGTCGTACATCAAGGACAGCCGCATTTTTATTGTTGTTTTTAAAAATTCTTTTTAAATTACATTGGAATCGCTATTTTCAAGTAGCAACATCTGGCTTTAGATACGTAATCTAAGACCATTGCGACTCAAGAAAGAAATCAATTTGGATTGGTCAATGTATTGTCAATTACTATTAACGTCATGTGCTGTTTTTTTTTGGGTTCTTTAAATTAAAAAAAAATTATTTTCCTGATAATAATTAAATGAAAAAAAGAATGAAGTAAAATACGAAGAAGTAAATGAATGAAAATATAGGCAAACAATTTTGAAAAAAGCTATAATATATTGAGTCAAAGCAGGGAACACTCTTCTTTTTAATTAAGTCACCTGTATCCGACTATAAGTAAAAGCTTGCGAAGCTCAAGTAAGTATATCATCATTCAACTCGCATTATTACATTGAAAACTATGAGTATCTCAATAATTCAGATTCTAAATGTTGTTCAGTAAGAATACATTTAATTTTTTATGATGTTACGTAGCTTACTGTATTCTACTCGTCGTGCTCTTTCGTTGAATACCCATGTCGAGAGAGTTGTAAAAAGAAGGTGATCCACCTATTTCTTACGGCTACCATATTGGATTAAAAATGATCTTACATAAATTATTTTGCATTGTGTGTAAACCGAGGTTGTGTGTCAAATTTTAAATCAATCGAATGTCAGGAAATGGTGAAAAAATCGATCTCAAAATTTGTCTAGGACAGACAGATAGGAAACTAAGTTAAATTGAAGCTTTTCAAATCTATTTTAGCTCACTTCTACCACCTTGAACGACCGCTCCACCTCATAAAATAACTTTTAGTGGAAACTTTCTTATGGTTAGAACAAGATTACTCGATGTCTGATCAGAAATGTCAAATTTTTCATAGCACTGAAAATTTCTTGGATTATACCTTATGCTCCATTTTAAAGTTGTCTGAATGGACTTCAAGCAACATGCAAATACGATTACAAGGAACATTTTTAGGTTTAAAGAAAACGTTATATGTTTCATAAAAGAAAATATCCTACTTAAATTTGAACAACGAAAAGTATATGAAAGTTACCTTATATTCTATCATTTTGTTGCCCATAAAGACTACAGAGCAACTTAAAAAAGCTCTCTAGAGCGGTTTTTTAAGGATAGGGACTAGCGCTTGTAATGTAAAATGCAAATAATGTTTAAATATTATTAGGAATTACATATTTCATAGAAAATTATATAACTATGAATATCTTATATTTTACGACTTAACTGTCTCAAATGACCGAAAACAATGAGAAAACCCTTTTCAAAGCATATTTTTAGTTTAGGGATTGATATTTGTACTTTAAGCGATTACAAAGATAATATTCGAATTTAGTGATACAAATATAGTTACATTGGCCTTTTAAACGATTTTTGTAATACCTTAAAACCATGTTAACTAAGTGAAGGTGCTGTTTTTTCAGTGTAACCATGTCTTGCATCCACCATATTGGATGCACTATATTAAATTATCATGTTCTTTCACTTGCAATTGAGAACTTGATGTTTTAAGCTGAATTTTGTAACCCTAAACGATTAACCGAAAAAAAATCCAACTAATTTTTGCTAGCATAGGGTCTAATGTCCACAAAGAATAAGATATATACATACATGTATATATATATATATATATATATGGGTTATTCCGCCGAACCTTGCACTGTTTGCATCCAAAATTTTCGGATTTCAGAAATTAATTTTTTCAAACTGTTTTGCGTTATGTATTATCATTACAGCATCAGAAATCGATGCTGAATAGTTTCCGATCTGGAATTGCCACAGGTACTGTCTTAGTGACTAGCCTTCTATCAGGTCACCTAAAAAACTGCCTTTACGACAAAAAAACATTTTCTTCCGTATTCTCTGGAAAAAAATAGTGACAAAATATTGTCTGACATTTTCCTCTAAAGTCAATAGTATTCGAGTAAACAATTTTTGTAGTTTGATAAAATATACGCTTGTATCCACATATTCAATCTTTGAAAAATTTTAACTTGGAAACTATTTATTTTAGAGAAAAATGTCAAGAGAGAATTTCTTTTCACTTTTAGATGAAGAATATAAAAAAAAATCTTCTAGTAATAATCATTTGATCCTGCACTGATAAATTTGCTAATTCCACATTACTAAGCACATTTAAGTACATCGCAAGCGCCGGACTAGAGTGGTATGGTTGGATTGCATCGGGCATACTTTTCCACAACATAAAAAACACCCTTACTTGGTGCAAAGCACGAAAAAAGCTTTAAGCAATATTTTTTCTATTTATTGAGAATAGTGCAGTTACGGATCTGACCATTACAGAACTGACATTTCGTCTTCAAAGATCTCCCATTTCTTTGCGATTAAATATTATGGATTTTCCGCAGAAATGATACTTGATGTAACTGTAAACTTGGAAAGAATCGACTTTTTGAAAGAAAAACATACAGCCAAGTAGTGACTTCTTATGGTTACAGAACTGACCAAGTTTTTAAATAAAGTAATTTTCGATCGATGAAACAGCTCGTGTTAATAGATCGTCGAATTTTTGGTCGTCCTATCGTGTGTAAATTATAGTTTGACATTCAAACTATGAAAGCCAGTGGTTTTCAAGGTTTATAATTTGTGTAAAGTAATCGCAAATGCTATCAATGTCGATGCAAACTTTTTTACCTAAATTGTAGGACAAATAGTAAGCAGCTTGTGACGATAGGTTTTTTTGTATGATGGTCTTAAATTAATGAAGGCTTCAGGAAGTAGGTCTCTTATTTTAAGTATGTGCACCAAAAGAGCGTTCAATTTGCTTCTTTTCGCTCACCACAACGTTTTATAACGAAATTTTCGATTTGGACAGGTTACGGATCTGACATTTCGACCCTTAAATGATCTGCAGATCAAAGCGTATACTTTACAATCATGTCTTATAGGGTAAAACAGTTGGGCACCACCACTACACATACGTTGGCATCCATAGGGTTACCTATTTCACTCTTGATTCTGCGCACGAGACCAGGACATCAATGGTACAAGTTTCGCTGGAATGACCTATATATCTTCTTATATGTATGGTGATAGGGAGAAAACATTTTCCATCTCTCTCCCTCACCCCTTTCCTATGCCCACCCTTCAATCATAGATGAAACCTTTATACTTTTACGGTTTCTGTATGCTTCTTTTTTGTTTGTGACCATCCTGGTCCCCCTTATTTCATCTACCTCCCCCTCCCCCTAAATAATATAGTCATTTTCTCCGTGATTTCAAGTAAAAATCATATTTTTCATTTTTCGCATGCCCCCTCCTCTCGTACCCTCCCCCTCAAACCCCTTTGCCACCCTTCACCGCCCTTCAAGAACTTAAAAATTTTACAGGTTTTGTCTACCTTTCTACAAAGACTTAAAAATTTTCTACATAAAACCTAGCCCTTCCTCACACACCCTCAAAAACATAGAAATTTAAACCCAATACTTATATTAACGGCCCCTTTGCATTTTCTGTTTTGTCCGCACGACTAAATTGGCAAATTAACAGATGAATAAGAATCAAACGTGACCATTATCGATACAGGAGACCCGTAAGGCCTAATACAAAATAAAACATAATATAATTGTAGCACCTACAACCGAAGACCTTAATAGACTCGCCCGTTTATACTAGTTATTAATAGATCATTTATTTATTAATGGAGTCTGTAAACAGAATATTCTACTTAGTTTCGGAATAAATTAAATGGGATGATAACACCTCATTACAGGAAAGGGGTAGAGCAGCCGATTCATGCACATAGTGCAAAAAAAACATTTTTGCAATCCACGATTGTGCTGAAACTAGCAAACTATATCCAAGCTAAGGTAGGCTAAGATCTTTCGATCGAAAACCATGTTTTTTTAAAGAAAATATGATTAGCAATAAATTTTAATGTATTATACTTAATGAGAAAATTCCGATTTCAGGGCCAGTCAGGTCAATATCTGTCAAAAAGAAGAAATTTGTTTTAATACATTGTTCTACTACTACTTTAAAGATAACATACATCGCTCTACTAAGGCACAAAATAAAAATCGTCATCAGCAGTTATACTGCTGATGAAACAGATACTAAAAGAGCCGTACAATTTAGCTTAGTACGGAATTTAGACAAAATAGAGCACAAGCACCTATAACCAAACAACCAAATAGAATTGCCCGCCCATACAGGTTATTAGTTAATAATATATTTAGTAATTTACAATAAAAAAGGTAGATGATTGTGTTTCGGGAGAACGTACATAGTATAATCATATTCTATTTCCGGAATCGGACAGATCAACCGACTCATAGTAATGGTGAAAGGAATACCAGGCACTTGCAAACCATTATTACGTTGTATTCCAGAAAATTTTTAATAAAATGTAATTGGCTGAGGAGTCCCAATCAGGATAAATGTTATTTTTCTATAAATAGCACTATTTCTTTGTTTATTATATTGATTATATAGGTGTATTATACTTTTAAGTATGCTGTAAACTAATAAGGTTCCCTGGATAGCTTATTCTCTTGACAACGGAGAAAATTAGATCTTAGTGCAAGTAGGCTCCATATTTGCCTAACGGTAAAAAAATTTTAATACTATGTTCTACTACTACGTTTAAAAATAACCAACTTTGTTGTACTGAAGTAGAAAACAAGTAACAAATAGTAATACTGCTAATAAAAAAGATAATAGATAGGGGACACTACATTATTAAATAAATAAAAATTATAATCTACTAACCTCAAATCAAATCATTATGTCGTTCAATCAAAGGGTAGAACATTTTACTAAATTTAACCGAACTTAAAAATCATTTTATTCACCAATGAAAAAAATTCCGAAACTATGAGACGCAATAAAAATAAAAAAATTCATCAGTGGTAAATCGTATTGATAAACAAATTATGAAAAAAGATTATACTTGTGAAAATTCAATAAAAAAATCTTTGAAAAAAAGTTAAACATTTAGCAAAGAATAATTTATTAGTTTAAACATTAAAAAATTAATCATATAAAAAAAGGATTTCTATATAAATGATAATTATTATTTAGAAAAGCTGCACCTAATATCTATTTTTTAAAGAGTCGAAAAACTTTTTAAATCAGTTGATGGATATTTTATTAATTTATAACAAAAAATATTTGAACACATTTATGAAAAAGCAGTAAATAAATATTAAAATTTAAAGTAGGTTACCAACAATATAGAGAAAAGTGATAACTATCGAACTTATACAGGTAGCTCTTTGTTAAGTTAACATAGTACACGGCTCGTATGCTTGAGGTTTCGAATTCAAATCTGGTGGAAAAAGATTATTTTTAGAAATTAAAAAACTAATTTCCGTTAAAAAATTTTGAAGGGAGAAAAATTCGGAATAATTAATTTACTAACATATATCAGACTTAACAAATTGAACAATGAAAGAGTCAATTATTTATATTATATAGTTTTTATATACAGCGTACATTATATATTGTGTAAGATGTTTTTTTTGCTTGGTATCAAATGAAAAATTCTGTCTTACTGAACAGGAAAAGCAAGAAAAAAATAATAAATGTAAGGACCCACTAGCTTGTTTTCATTTTTATATTTAGGTAAAATGAAATGGAAATGGGAAAAAGCTTCATTGGAAAAAAATCCTCTACACCTTAGAAGCGAAAGAACATATCATCATTGTTAATATTTCGATTGCTCATATCAACCGTTAAACGATGGCTTCGAAGGAGAAAAAATATTAAGACATTGACATACAGCAATTTAAAACAATTAATCAAATTTGGAAAATTACAGGTTAACATAAAGAATAATTAAAAAATAAAGAAAAAGATTACAAAAATTTAATTTTACACTGCAAAAAAGTAACAAGAAACTATTAGAGATAAAATAATTGAAAACACCGATAATAAACAAAGCAAAGGGTCGGAAAGCAAGACATTCGATAATTTTTCGAACGCAATTAGAAATTCAGGCGGAGAAAAATTAATGTGAATTAATAAAGTGGCATAGGAGAATTATTTGTAAAATTTGTTTTAATTTAACAATAAGGCATCTAACACAAGAAATGAAAAAAGGAGTATAGGAATCAACAGCAGAGTCTGGGAGGATTTTTACAAGGATAAATCGAGCATTAAATTTAAGAACTGCTAGAAAAAAGAAAAAACTGCAGATAACAAAGAAATTTAGAGGAAATTCGTCAAAAATATTTCTATGATTTAAATGATTGAATTAAAAAAATTCTTAATGTGTTATGGACAGCAAAACAACTTATCAAAGGGTGAAAAATAAAAAGGAGCTATCCAATACAACAGGCAGGGAAGAGTAGGAGGACATTAAAAACTGTACCGAAATTGCGTTATTAAATAGATGATACAAGATACTAGCAATCAGAATTCTAAAAGAGTAGAAGAATAGGTAGAGAAGCGTTAAATGTTCTAGTAAGGTCAGATAAGCTTTAGAGCAAACAAAAAGAACAAGGGATCCTATCGTTTTACTGAATAGTTTAATCAAAAATATACGAAAGCAAGGGCCCAATAAATTATATTCTGTTCTTGTACGCGGCATTTGATACAACACATAGTGAAATTTTCTGGTAGAAATTATTTAAAATAGATTTTGGTATCAAAATGTTAATAATGTTTTAAAAAATTTTGAATTGCACGGAAAGTGGATAATAAGAAAGATATAGGCAATGAGTGAATTAGAAATGATATATAAAATGTAACAGTATAAAAGAAACATCAATTTTAAGTAATGGAGAAGGGATAGAAAAAGATGTGTTTTAATATTAAGGAGAAATATTTAGAGCTGCAAATAAGTATTAGGACCTAGGAATTTGGTTTTTGACAAAAAATTTATTCTCGGGGCAAGGAGAACAAACAACTGGTAGGTTACAAAGGGCAGTCAACACAGTTTGGGGTGTAAGAAAAAGATGTTGAGTAAGCGATTTGAATCAAAAACTAATTTTTTTCGATTTAATGATAAAATAAGATTGCTTATACAGTGCAAAATTTAATAATGGAAAAAAAGAAGTAGAAAAAAATGAAAGTCTGTTTACGAAAGTATTGTTAGGTTTAAGAGCAAGCATACTAAAAGATACGAGTATATGTAAAATGGAGGCAAAAGAGTTGGCATAGAGTAGACATAAGAAAAAGAACAGATAATAAGATTTTGCACATTATAAAAATAGATTGGAGCAGGTGGCCTTAAGTATGCTTGATGGAAGAATCAAGAAGCATTATCAATAAAATTTCGACAAGATAGGATAAAGTAGTTTAAGTGGGATATAAAAACTTATGAAATAAGGAAAAAATAGGATTTACGAAAAAAGTAACCAAGAAAAATGCACTTAAGAAAATCAAAGAAAATTTAACTAAGTGTAGGAAGGATTTTATCAATAGGGAAAAAGAAAAAAAAAATTTTATAATTTAAAAATATTACAAAGAAATAAAAGATAAATCAGAGAGACATAAAAACTTGGTCACGGGCAACTTTGCAGGTGATTATAAAGAGCAATAGTGTAGTATCAGGTACAAGACTGTATAAAGGGAGAAAAAAACAAGGTTTAAAGTGACAGACTGTAGTCTCTGCCATGAAGAAAAAATCCTGGAGCACATATTTCTATTTAAAGAGACAGAATAAACACGAAATAAAATAATAAGATCAGTTAGATATATACAATTAAAAGAAAATGTATAGATATGCAGAAGGAAGCCATAACCATATTTAAAAGGAACCAATAGATGATACGTAAAAATACTTTTTATAAATATGAGTAAATTAGGGACCACAGAGCAAAGCTTGAACGTGAAATGATATGTTATTGCTTTTAAATTAATACATCAAGTCAATGTAAGGGAAATGACGTATATCTGACTTGTTTCTATATTAATATATATGACGGTGATTGATGTTAGACTCTGTTATATCAATTTCCCATTGTATACAATTGTAAGTTTATTTTAAGTATCTATTACACAGAAAATTTAAATGGAATAGGATGTAAAAGTGTGTACAAGAAAGAAATAAAAAAATGTTTTTTCTTCTCTAATATTAAGTAAGAATTCTAGATTGTTATCGTTTTATAAACTCATATTATAACTGATCTTAAAATTCCCAGAAATGACTAAAATAAAAGCATTTATTAGTTTATAAGCCAATAATTGTTCTATAAATATCATAAAACAATGTGTTTTGTGCAATACGCACACAGTCTGTTGAGAGCCGATGAATTAATTTTTTTGAATCACTATAGATAACTTACATGCCAAAGCAAGTCTAATAATAGTATCGGTCCAACTTGCTTGTCAAAGCGTAAGAAAAAGGTAGCAAAAAAGATAGGTAAATAAACAATCGTTTCATCATCGTCCACAGGACTATTTAGTATGGCTATGCCAACAATTTTATACAAAGACGCTTGCAGTGCAGGATTAAATTGGCGCACTTATGTGTTACATCCATGCATGTAAAACAAACCTGTGCGCAATAAGAGAAAAAAAGACGGTATCCCAGAAGATAAGGTGTAGAAGTCATTCTTTCATCAAACAGTTGTTTTAATCCACGTTATATTCGAAGTAATATATACATATATAAATTATATCAATCTTCAGATAAAATAACTATTAGAGTCACAAGAATCTACGAATAATATGCACTATTGGTTTGACAAACAAACTTCATAGCTTATAGACAGACACACATATTATCGAAGCGTTAGCAATAGCATAAATCCATCAAATTAACGAGGCAGGAAAGAAGTAGAATTACTTTAAAACTACAGAGGAGTAGCCTTCTAAATGTATGATACAAGATTTAAGAAATAATAATCGCTGAAAGTGTAGAAAGATGGCTAGAGGATTTAAATAAGAGTAAAAGAGACTAAGGCAGCTATCAGAACAAAAGAAAGAGCAAAATACTATATTTTTGAACGAAATAATTTAATTAAAAGCAAAAATTTAAGAGAAATAAGTATAAAAATGACAAAAATGTTCAAGATTATCTCAACATATACAAAAAGAATAGTTGATTACGGCAAGGAGCTAAAAAATTTATTCAAAACTGTGAAAAAAAGAAGGAAAGGGTGCCCATGAAGCCTGGTACTTTTAAGTTTATTTATCTAAAAAATAGGCGATAAGTGGATCTAAAATAATAAAGGAGGTGTAACAGTAGGCCACCTTAAGATTAACTGACTGAAATTATCTAATTACGCTACTTAAAATGCACGCAATAATAGACACAGTAGAAGACAGACTTATGAAAAACTGTTTTAAGAATCTGCAGATGATTTAGATGATTAAATTAAAAACATAATGTATAGCTTATAGACTAATACACATACTATTGGAGAGTAAGAAATAGCAAGAATCTATCAAATTTACAATGCGGGAAAGAAGTAAAAGGACATACATCTATAGAAAAGGGGCATTTTTAGATGATGCTTTCAAGATAATTGCAATTATAATCGTTAAAAAGTAAAAAAATCGGTAGAGGAGTAGAAAATAATGAAGGATAGTCAAGTGCGCATCAGAGCAAGAAGAAGAACAAGGTTTAACATTTTTTTACTGATTAGTTTGATCAAAAATAAAATAGGGGAAATGGGCAATAAAGTGTATGCTGTTTTTGTAAACTTTAAATAGGATTTGATAACATCAATGGAGAAAAGTTCCGGGTCAAATTATATATGAGGCAGATAAATGTAAAAATGGAAAAAATCTTGAAAAGAATTAAAAAATGTACCAAAAAATTGGTAATTACAGTTTGGGACGAACAAATTTATTTAAAAAAAAACGGGGTAGGGCATAGGTGCCTATGTAGCTTTGTAATTTTATGTTATTTATAGAGACTATGGATGATAAGTGTATGTAAAAAAATACAGGAAAACTGACGGTAGGCAAACTCAAAATTTACTGTGCTAATTTCTCTGATGACGTCGTTTTAGGTGCTCAGCAATGGGAAGAAAAAAATTTCATGAAGACAGACTTAGATAATTATAGTACAAAAAATATATTGGAAGTGAGCACAAAAAAAAATCTTTATTTTCAGGAATAAAAGAGAATAAAAACAGGTCCATTTCAATTTTAATTGGAGGCATTGTATGTTTTAAACGAGGACATGGACCGATAGAATCAGAAGTGTGGTTCTTAACGAAAAATGATCATGGCACACAGAAAAAACCACAGGTAGGGTGCAATGGGCAGTCAAAGCAATTTTAAGCTTAAGCAAAAGAGCTACCGTAGAAAGTATGTATTTAATATGATTTTTTATGGACTAAATGACTGAATTATATTGCACATACGTAGCTGGGACTTGCCTATAAAATAGAAAAAAATATTTAGAAGAAATCGGTGCCAGATTTAAAACATGAAGTTTAATTTAGACGCAAAGACAAAAAGACGTATACGGAAGCTGGAGGCAAGCAAGGTAGGCATGGATTTGGGAATAAAAAAGGAGAGATATGGGGGAAAAAATTGATTTAGGTTTACAAATTTTATGTTTAGTTAGAATGCAAGTACACCAGGATATCTATAAAAAATGGTGGGAAGAAGGGTTAGTCTAGAAAAGAGCACACGTAAAAGGGAATAAAACTACTTTTTCGACATAACTAAAACAAACAAAAAGCAGAGAGAAAAATAACGCAAAAAAGATATAGGTGAGTTTAGAATTTTTTGAGGGATAGACGGTAGGATGTGCAATGAAAGAAAAAAATATATAGACCACACATTGCTATGCAAAGAGAAAAATAAACTATAAATAAAATAATAATAATATCTGTCAGAAATATCGGATTAAAAGATAATGGAGAGATACGTAGGAAAAAGATGATTTATGTGAAAATATAAGATATTTATGTAGCTAAATAGAGCACAACAGAAAAGATGAAAAGTTTAAAAGTTCGTTATGAATTATAATATTATGATAATGTAAAAAGAATTTCCAACACAGTATTGTATGTTAAATTAATTACATAATTTACCTAATTAAAAATAATATTTGTCCCAATGTAAGAGGATAAGAAATTTTAAGAGTTATGAAACAAACAAAAAAAATGTAGAAGTAGGAAAAAATCTATATAAGAAATGAAAAAATAATAAAATAATTATTCAACATTTACAAATATTAAAGGAGGATTTCAAATTTATATCTTATTATAAACTTTATTCCATAATTGACTCTAAAATGACAAAAAATAAGAAAAAAAAAGCTTATCACTGTTTCTGTAATAATAATAATTGCGTAAATAATATATACACATACATATAAATCAATATAAACCGGTAATACCAAGTAAAATCATCAACAGTAATAAATTATTAACAATTGGTTGATAAATCAGTAAACTTATTTCATATATTAACTATATTTGTTAGAATTTTGAGCAAATTTTCATGAGATCGCTTTAGATATCTATGTTTGGATGCATGTCTGTGTATTACAAAATAAATTCTTTTATTTATTATTCAGACGTAAAAATAAAATCATTGAAATATGAGGGTGTGGCACGCAGAGCGCGCAGGGGCCACTAATATATATATATATACATATATAATGACAAGGACTAAACATCTTCTGACACCAATCACCCCTCCCCCGCCTCAACCCCTACTCAAATCACTAATAAATTCATTTGATTTCTACGTATTTTGTAGCACCGTCATTTATTTTCTCCCCTTCTTATCACCCCTTATCCCCTACCACCCGCAAAAATTTGATCTTTTTCTCCGTGCCTTCACGTGGAATTAATTTTTTTAATTTTTCGTTGGCCTCCCGAAACCCCCCTCACCGTCCCGCCCTCTAACACTTAGAAGTTTTTTTCAGGATTTGTCGACCCCACTTAAAAACTGAGAAATTATTCAGCATTTGTCAACTCTATCCCCCCTCCTTGAAAACTTATTAATTCTTACTCGATGACTATTTTTATATCCAAATATGGCTGAAGTCACCCGCAACACACTATATTACCGAACTTGGCCGAAAACAGGCAAATAATTCCAAGTACCGATAGACCACCTCAGAATAGCCCTGTAACATCGTCGAACACTACCTAATACAACCGATTGCAGCCAAAGCCGCTCCTTTACTGCCCTTTGACACTTTTTATTTTTCCCGCACCACTTACGCAATAAAAAGACGTGACCGTTAGCCATAAGAATTATGAAACAGATACCGGCAGACCCGTGCGCTCAAGCTCTATACGAAAAAAACGTATAATACAACTAAAGCACCCACAACTAAATAACCAAATAGACTCGCACACTTTAGGAGTTTATTAATCGATTATTTATTTACAACCAAATCGTATGAACAGAATATTTTATTCAAATTCAAAATAATGTACATGCGACAATCACAAATTATTACAGGAATGGGGCAGAACAACCGATTTATGCAGATAAATCAATACAAAGTGGCGTCTGCCAACCATACTGGTCCTGAAATCTAGCAAACTATATCTAAACAGTGATAAGCTAAGATCTACCAATTAAAAACCATGTCTTTTTAATACAAAATATGATAAACAATATAATTCTGTTTATTACACTTACTGCCAAAGTGTATTATACTTTCAATTATGATGTAAATAGACGAGAATGGCTTGATAGCACATGCTTTTGACAGCGTAAAAAAATAATTAGATTACATGACAACTAAGCTCTATATTCATATAAAAGAAGTAATTTGTCGTAAAAAAATTTTCTACTACTACGTAAAATATAAATAAGTTCGCTTTTCTAAGGCAGAAAATGAAAAATGTTAACGTCAGTTGTAACGCTAAAAAAACACATACAATAAGACCCGTAAAATTCAGTTGAATCCGGAATCCAAATAAAATAAAATCGAAGCACCTAAGACCAAACAACCAAATAGAATTTTTCGCTCAATCTTTTTATTAATGAATAATTTATTCCGTTATTCAGAATGTAAGCAGAGTAGTCTATTGTGTATCGGGTAAACTTACATAGTATAATCATACTTTATTACCGGAATCGGAAAGATCAACCGACTCATGTAAATGGTCGAAAGATAACCAGCCACTAGCAAGCAAAGATTACGTTGTAATCCAGCAAACCTTAACAAGAATGAAATTGGCTAAGAAGGCCCGATCATAAATAATGTTATTCTCATACAAAATATAATTAGCACTATTTTCTGTGTATTACGTTTATTATATAGGTGTATTATATTTTTAATCATGATGTAATAAGACAAGGTTTGCTGGATGGCCCATGCTTTTCACGACTGCGAGAATCAATTAAATTTGGAGGCAAGTAAGCTCCATATTTGGCA
The DNA here is from genome assembly GCA_030522625.1 of Copidosoma aretas. NCBI lineage: Eukaryota > Metazoa > Arthropoda > Insecta > Hymenoptera > Encyrtidae > Copidosoma > Copidosoma aretas. Next base: position 29,384 of record JAPYYV010001984.1, read on the forward strand.
AAAAAATAACGTGTTTTTTATACAATGTTCTAGTACTATGTCTAAAAATAACTAACTTTGTTCTACTAAAGCGGAATGTAAGAAATGTGACGAATAGTAATACCACTAGTAAAAAAGAAAGGAGTAAGGAAAAGATGAACGTCACATCAATATATAATTTGAATTATTGTAAACTAACTTAAATAGATTCAGATAATCAAATTGACTCGGAAAAATAAAAAATTTATTAATAAATTCAGATGTAGATCAGCGCTTTCCGATTTTATTATATGAATAATAAAGTCAATTAGTGATCCGTTGGAGGCGAGGTGGAAAATTGTATGCATAGTGTACGTTAATTTTCTCTGTATGTTTTTTCGTAAGAATCGCTGACTGTGCATCAGCCTCATCAAACATTTAAAACTATATTCTAACTTACAACTTGATAATGATTTTTCGGGAGAATTATTTAAAAATGCAGGAATGAGAATAATTAGAACCTACAGCATGTGGAACTCACGGCCCCCGATAGCTCAGTTGGTAAGAGCATCTGTCCGGTGTACAGAGGGTCGTGTGTTCAAGCCACACTTGGGGAAGATTTTTTTCAGAAGATTTTTTTCATTCTTGCTCTCATTCTCCCGAAAAATCATCATCACTGAATTTATTAATACAAGTCTTGGATCAGAGAGGGACTCTCCGGGAGAATTATTTAAAAATGCAGGAATGAGATTAATCAGAATCTACAGCGTGTGGAACTCACGGCCCCCGATAGCTCAGTTGGTAAGAGCATCTGTCCGGTGTACAGAGGGTTGTGTGTTCAAGCCACACTCGGGGAAGATTTTTTTTATTCTTGCTTTCATTCTCCCAAAAAATCATTATCGAGTTGTAAGTTAGAATATAGTTTTAAATGTTTGATGAGGCTGACGCACAGTCAGCGATTCTTACGAAAAAACATACAGAGAAAATTAACGTACACTATGTATACAATTTCCACCTCGCCTCCAACGGATCACTGATTTACATTATTATTCATATAAAAAATGTACTATTAAATAATTTATTTACTAATTTAAATTAATTTTAAAGAAAAGCAAAAAAAGTAATATCTTATTTGAAAAAATAATAATAAATATAATTCAACACAATAAGCGAAAAAAAAAAAAAAATTAAACTAAAAACTATTTATTTGTTTTACTAATTGAGTTAGTAGAAAGTAGAGTTGTTATAACTATTTCAAACGAATTTTAGGATTGTGTGTTTGTAGTAAGTGTAGTTAAAAGTGAAACTAATGTAGAAAAAATGTTTTAATAACTTGATAACCAATGTATTAAATTATACTTTCTCGGCAAACAATATATCTAGATATCTAGATGCGGCTAATTTAGCATATAGATAAGTCCTTGTGGCTGATTCCACAGTAATGTGTTCGGCGATCCCAGCGCTTATTTATAAATAGTAAAAATTTATTTTTACTTCATGTAAAAAGATGTTCAAAGGGCGTTTTAGCAAGAGGTGTTCAGATGTCCTAGGCAGTTCATTTAATACGTTTAAGCCGGCTAATGGCATCAGTGTCCTTATTGACCTCCCTTAACTTAAAAATAAGAATATATTTTCCATCCAAGTTTGCAAATTATAGACCACCTATCATGCAGCAACCATAAAATATCTTTTATTTGTAATCGTTATGAAGAATTTACACATTAAAACACTTACTGTATTATAGTGAAAACTATAAGATTTCAGATGGTACTTCAAAAAATAAAAGAAAAAACTAAATTACTACGAATATACCGTAGAACACTAATCGAGTAGTAGTATTAGAAAGCTAGTTGCAGAAAATCATTTTTCTTTGTTTAAACGCACTGCACATGTTTCAAATATTTTTAAATGGTTATTCAAGTGTTCACAAATGAATTTTATTTTATTGAGTATTTATAATCATGTAATCATATATATAACATACAATTAATATTTTATGATTCAAAAATTTTTTATTTATTCCAACAAAAAATAAATTTAGCAATTATACGTAATGTAAATGATAGCAGTCATTGATTGTTTTGAAAAATAATATAGATATTCATAATGGTGCTAAAACATATACGTTCTTATAGCAGTGTCACCAAATATGACAAAAAGTTTCTAGCTCGTACTACTGCTGTTCACTGTAGCCAAATAAATACCCCACAGCGATGTATCAAAGGTGCTGCAATTATAGTTGGAATTAGGATAATTAGTAATTAGGTGTAGTTGCAGAAATTATTTGTATATTTTAAAAGTGACAGAATTATCTTGCTTGAAATTCTAATGATGATCATCTAGTAGTACTGCTCAATCTTGAAGAGGGAAGTATTAAATGTGAAAAATGTAAATAAAGTCAAATATTAATTTATGAACAAATAAAATATTTAAAAAAAAATAAGCGGCAATATGAATAACATAACTATCGAATAGAAAATCTTACTTATAAACAAATTGTAAAAAAAAATTTTTTTTTTTTATATTTGTTGAAAAAAATTTTTTAAAAGTGTGCAAATGGTATAAATAAATATTTTTTTTTGTTTAAATTACTAAATCTTTATAATAAGAGAAATATTTCTAAAGAAATCTTGATTATTATCTAGAAAAGCTGCCAAAAATATCAATTTTTTTAGAGTAACAGAAAAATTTAATTAGAAAAAGATGTTGTAAAAATAAAAGAATTGCTGGAAATTGGAATAAATTTTTCAAACAGTACGGGAAAACATTGTGTATAATTCCTTGTAGAAACAATACAAAGAGCCATAAGCAGTTGAAAAATTATTCCTTCAAAAATATAGTGCTTCAAACGAAATGTACTTCTGTTCATTATCTTAATTTTTTTTATAAACAAAATATCTAGAATTTTTTTTTTTTTTTTAAAGGTATGTTCCTAATAATTAGTCGCACAATAACTTTTTCTTATAAAAATTTGCATTAAAATTGAAGCACCTAAATGTAATTTAGACGATTCTCATATTGTGAGAAAACTAAGAGATAAAATATATTACATTAAGCTTTAAATCGTTTTTATTGCCAAATGTTAGATTAAGACAATACAATTATAAAAATCAAAATAAAATGATGAAACCAACAATTTTGTTAGTATGTAAAATTCAATACTGTAATGTTTGATCCTTTAAGGAATTTCAGATCAAATTAAAACTTTACATTTTTTTAGTTGCGAATTTCACTGGTCGTGAACTATCCAGCGGATCAAGAAAAATTTATGTCTTCTACTTATACATGACGTAAACTGTATATTAATAAATTTGAAGTATTATAATTGTATTCTAATAATCGTAGTTCAAACAGAACGAAAATAATATCATCGTGGTTTTCTGCCATTTGCGAGCGGACTATTGAAGATAGAATAAGTTTTTTTTACTAAATTTTAGATGAATTAGTGGGCTAAAACTTTTAAATAAAACATTTTGCTTTACGGCCCTTTGTATGTCGTATATTTTATAACATCTAAGAATAACATTAATATCCTGCAGTAAGTTTATTAATAACTTAAAATGCAATTGTACGTTTATATTTTAAAAAATAACACTCAAAAATAAGATACTATTTAAAAGAAAATCAAGGGAGAAAAAAAAATCATTTAACTAAAGTAATTTTTACTCCACCCCCCGCCACAGACAAAAAATATAGAAGAAATAATAAAAATATAATACAGAGTCCCTCATTTGTAGCTCCCACTCTTTCATAATCTTCTGTTAGCTACAACACAAATTTATATATGTGTTTCTTGATTAGCACACCACAGCCCAATTCAGCCTAATCTAACCTTGATCAGCCACCCTCTAAGTTCTTACCTAAAATTTGGTTCATTTCTCTGATAAATTATCCTTATATTATTTTCCACATTTCATAATTTTCTTGATTTGATGGAGTATTCTTATCCCTTCTTTTCTAAATCTGTACTTAAGTAAACATTTTGTTACACAGTTGTTTACATAAATTTAAACACATAATTCATAGAATTTCAATCTACATAATCCGAGACTTCCATTAGGCACATGGACAGGTAAATTCAACTTTTTCTATGTTGTAATTACTTATGTAATTATAAAAATTCTTTAAATCTATTAAATAGTATCCGACATTATATACATTTATGTGATAAACCGAATTTTATATTATGATAAAACCTTTACAACAATAGAAGCCATACAAATAAATCTTTTTGTAAAACCATAAAATTATGTCCTATTATAAAAATTATTATTATTTAAATACAAATTATTATGTAATTAACAATTGATTTATATAGAAACATTTTACTTTAAAATCCAAGAAAATCTATAAAAACAGCGCTAATGGTCTAGAGACCCCCGGTCGGAACAAAGTTCCTTCGTCTTTCTGGTAGACTCTTGCTATACAGCCATTATAATTTGTACACTTATAACTTGAAACATGACAACGTGCGACCGACTGATCAAAATCAAACGCTCCTATCATTCGCCTGCTCGTACCTTAGCTGTAACAGGGGCCCAGCTAAGCCCTTAATACAGCTTTATCACGATTTTAACGATATGCAGAGATACAGAGAGGGATCCTATAGATATATTTCTTCCTATAATATGTACTTGTATGGAAAAAATTCGTCCTAGCTCTCCACTCCCCCCTCTCCCCCTTACAACCCCCTCAAATTACGTAGTTATTTGTTCATTTTTACGTGATTTTTAAACCATTTTTTTTTGGGTTAACTCCCTCATGCTCCCTGCCGCTCTCCCTCAGCTCCCCCTTAGCTCCCCCTCCACCACCACTTCACCTCCCCCCAGCTCAAACCCATCTTTCCTTCGCCTCCTCATCATCTCCTACTCACTTTTTACTCTCATAACTTAATTATAAATTCATCGATAGGATTTTATAGTTAGGTTTCATTTAGATTGAGCTTTTCTAAATGTTTCAAGATTATAATTATACTAAAAATAAAAAAAAAATAAAAATAAAATATGGGTAAAAAAGTATCTATAAGTACCAATATATTGATTATGTAGTATTGAAAAATTCAGCGGTAACGTTAGCTCTTCAAAGTATCCACAAAAGTTAAAAAATAATAGACAATTAAAATAGTTTAGTGAATTAAACAATAATTTGTTCTATTTGTTTTACATTGTGGCATTTTATATGTTGTCTCGATCCGTCATATCTTTTGAAACCCTCAAAACATTTTTACAAATTTTTTTTTTATGTCCTTTTTTATGAATAAATACATATATGTCTATTTAAATGTGTCGATCTTTTACAACTTTTCACACATTTGACACATTTAAAAAATGTTTCTTTGCTATGTTCTTTGAAAAAAAAGATTTAGCTGAAGTTTAATGTTTTTCTATTCATATCTTTAAAACATTATTTTACAAATTAATATTACATTAACTGTGATTATAAAAAAAAGTAAAATAGAACACCTGTAAAGAAATAATAAATTACTTTAATGTACAAAATTTCAAGTCTGTAATAAATTTTTCAAACTTTATTTACAAATTTTACAATACATCAAGTAGAAAAGTTGTGTTCATCATAACCAAAAAATGGAATTTACACAGTTAAAATATTCGCAACAGTAGAGAGTCCCTAAGCTAAAGACAAAAATCATAAAATCACTAGAAATTATAAAAGCTATTTGAATAGAATGGTGGTCATTGTATAAAATGTGTAAATAGTGTTTAAAAAAAGTAAAGAGCATAAATGCATTTATTCGACGGCATTGTTGTACTAATATAAGTATATAGATGATTTTACAATAATGTAATATAGATGGGATAAAATTTATTTAAAGGTCCGATTATTTTTATTATGTCAAATATAGTTATTATAGTTGTTTTATAATTGTTTAAGGTAATGGTCATTTTAAAAATAGAGCCAGTGAGTTAACCCAAAAAAAAGGTATCATATTAGTTTTATATAAATGCACTCTGTAATATATGCTAAGTTAAGGTGGATTCTTTGTTATCTAAAATTATTATCCACCACGTCTGTGTATCTGGCCAAAGTCCTAGCGCAGGCAATTTTTTTTTTTATGTTTTGTCATTTTTCAAATAAAAGTTTTTTAAAAGAAATATTTTCAAAACAGCATGAAACAAATTTGATATTTTTATAAAAGAAAAATAAAAATATATTTCATTATTAATATTTTTAATTAAAGAATAAAGGAATTCTAAGATTCCTTATTAAATAAAAGAAAACTTTATTATCATTATAAAAAGCTTTATATTTTCATATGATAATTATCTAAATGATTTATCTTATAAATATGCATGATTGGAAAACTGGCAAGCAGAGCGCGCAACTGGGCGGAGATACATATAGAATATATATCACAAAAAAGTAGGACAGGTTACGTAATGTAATTACACAGGTAGCAGAGGAACTATAAATGGTCAATCTATAAAGCTACAAATCAATGCAAATTGATGAACAAGATTCCACAATAATTTAGCAAAAAACATAGATTATCAATAAATTCATTAAATACTTGAAAAATGAAAGTAAGAGTAAAAAAAGAATTAAAGACTGACGCAAAATTCATAAATAGAATATTAAGAGATAAAAAAATTAAACAAACCAAAGAAAACTGAGAAAAGTAGCAGAAAGAAAAATTTTAAATGAGTTTTGGAGAGCTATTGAAAAATAAAAACAGAAAATTAAAAGAGATGGTAATAAGAAAAGAGGCATGAAAAAATTCTTTTAAAAATATGTCGAGAGACAACAATGATACATCTTATACGGAGAAAGAATAGAGGAGTATTTGAATCAATAGCAATGCCAAAAAAGATTTGACGAGGATATATCAATCATTGAATAAAAGAATTTCTATCAACAAATAGAAAAAAATATGAGACACAGAAGACAGAATTATAGAAAACTGTTTCATAAATCTGGGAATAATTTGGATAATTAAATTCAAAAACATACTTTATAGCATATAGACTAACAGACATACTATCAAAAAGTATAAAATAGCAAGAATATATCAAATTTACACGGCAGGGGAAGAATAAAAAGGCGTTATATAGTATTATAATTACGATCAATGGCAAGCAAATTTATATATAAATAAAAAAAAAAGACTTAGCCAAGAGTGCCTATCTATCTAGGTAATTTTAAGATTATTTATAGAGACTAGAGACGATAAATGCATGCAAAGTAGTACATGAGATGTATCAGTCGGCAAACTCAAAATTAACATTCGTAAATTATCTGATTTACGTCGTTCAAGGTAGCCAGCAATTTAAACACAAAAAAACTATGAAAAAAGACGTAGATAAATCTTGTACAAAAAATATACTGGATGGTAGCACAAAAAGAGAACTTTTTTTTAGGAGTAGAAAAAAATAAAAACAGATCTCATTCCATTTGAATTGGAGCCATTGGAAGCTTTAAGCAAGGACATGGACCGATGCACCCAGAATGGTGGTTTTTGACAAAAAAAGTATCGGTGCACACAGAAAAAATCGCAGGTAGGGCGCAATGGGCAGTTGAAGCAGATTTAGGCTTAGGCAAAAGAGCTAACGCAGAAAGTTTAAATTAAATATTATTTTTCATGGACCAAAAAATTAGATACTATTGCATATACGTAGCTGAGAATTGCCTATGAAACAGAATAAAAGTATGTAGAAAAAATAGAAGGCAAATTCAAAATATGAAGTTGATTTTGGCTGTAAATACAAAAGGATGTATACGAAAGCTGGAGGCGGGCTGGGTAGGCAGGGATTTTGAATTGAAAAGGAAAGGAAAAGGGGGAAAAATAGATTCTGATTTACAAATATCATGTTGGGTTTAAATGCAGATACACCAGGATATATATAAAAATGGAGGCGGGCAGAGTTAGTCTGGAAATAGGCATAAGAGAAAGGGAATAAATTCACTTTTTCGATACAACAAAAATGGACAAGAGCAGGTGGCCTTATTTAGGCCTTATTGAAAAATTAACGGACTTTACATATAAAAATCATTTAAAATAAGCAACAAAGTTAAAATTAAAAATAAAAAAGTAGAGGATTGGAAAACGATAGGATTTATAGAAAGAACAACAAAGGAAAATAGACTTGACAAAGCTAAAAATAATTTTACAAAGGAACGGAAGATTTTTGTTGATCAAAAATTACAAAAAAACTATATAGTAATTGACAACTCTATTATCCGTAAATTGTTAAAAAAATGAGAAAAACACAGAGAAAAATAAAGCAAAAATAAAAAGATACTGGTGAGTTTAGATGTTTTTAAGTGATAGACTCTAGGATCTGCAATGAAAGAAAAAATTTATAAAGCACAAATCCCTACGTAAGAAGGTAAAAAAACAACAAGTAAAATAATAATAAAAGCGGTGCGAAATGTAGGATTAAAAGGTAAAGGAGAAAGATTATGTATCTGCAAATATAAGATATGTGTGTAGGTAAATAGGGCACAACAGTAAAGATTAATATTAAAAAATATGTAATGTGTTATAAATTATAATATTATGTAACTAAAGAAAGAAAATTTCAACACCTTGTTGTATGTTTGATCAATGGCATAAGTTACCTAATTTAAAATAATATGTGTACTAATATAATAGAAAATAAATTTGTAATAGTTATGAAACAGGCAAAGAAAATGTAGAAGGTTATAAAATCTATATAATAAATAAAAGAATTATAAAAAAAAAAACAACTCACATTTACAAATATTAAGAAAAAATTTTTAAATTATATCTTAATATAAACTTATATCCATAATTGATTTTAAAATGACCAAAAATAACAAACAAAGGCTCATAACTATTTCTGTGATGATAATGATTGCATAAATATTGTATACATATATATATATATATATATATATATATATATATATATATATGAATCAATTTTAACCTTAAATGCCCACTAGAGTCATTACCAGTATTAAATTTTCAACAATTATTTAATAAATCAGTAAACTGTTTTCATATGTTGACTATATTTGTTTGAATTTTTAGCAATTTTTCATTTAATCGCTCTGGTTATCGATGTTTGAACGCATATATGTGTGATTAAAAAAATTTTATCGTTTATTATTCAGACATGAGAGTAAAAATATTTAAATACAGGGGTTGGCCCGCAGAGCGGGCAGGGGGTGAATACATATATATATATCTTCCTATGTTATAAAGTTGTATGGTTCCGGGGTGAGCACCGGCTCCCCCCCCCCCCCCCCCCCCCCCCCCCCCCCCCCCCCCCCCCCCCCCCCCTCTCCCCCCCCCTCTCCCCCCTTCTCCCTCCCTACCATTTTTATGTTACAATTTACCTAATAAATTACATAGTTTAAAAGGTAAAATAACTTTTGTAATAAATAACTTTTTAATTATACATGTCTGGAGTATCTGTTAAGTTCGGAAAATTATTATATGGTAGAACTCTGATTAGTTTTTAATATTGTTATACTTTATAAACGATTCCAAATGATTGATACAAAAATACTGAAAAATACTTGTAGAACCTTTAATATTAAGGTCTGATAAATTGGACAGGTCAAATCAATCTATTCCCATAGAGAGTTTGATTTTTTGAGATGGCTATATTCACCATTTTTCTTTTGTCAAGTTAAAATAAAACAACATAAATAGCAAAAAACAGCATTACTCGGTAGAAAACATTGGAATAAAGATTTTTAGATAAATTTTTTCAAAAAATGCTAATTAATAAGAAATTAAAATCCAAATAAAACGATTATAGAAGAAAAAAGTGAAATACATTAATTTTTTTTATTTGTAAAAAAAAAATCTATATTTTTATATTCAATATATCACTCCCTACACATCTTGCTATCAAATGTAACTGATTTAAGGGTATAGAAGAATAGTGAAATGAAAAATTGTATAAAACAACACAAAATTTATTATGTTTGAATTACTTATCGTTTTTTATTCTCATTACATTTTTTAATATGTCGTTTCAAATGCTCTGCTCTACAGTAATCTTTCTCACTATTTTGACATATCTTCTTTTCTAGGTTTATTTCATGAGATTTCATGTGCCTTGATAGGTGATAAAATTTTTCACATGTAGTATAATTGTATAATTTTTTTGTATTCTAACGTTCTTTTTTGGGACGAAGATAATAATTTCTCTCCACTATTATTACATTACAAGAATTAGAAACAAAAAATTTTTTTACATGTTGTACCTGATGAGCTGATAGATATTCTAGACTTGCAAATTTCAGTTGACATTGGTCGCATTGATAAAAGTTGTTATTCATGATGATGATTCTGAAAAAACAGAAAAGAAAAATGTGTTTTTTATCATATAAAAGGTGAAATATGTTGTTACAATGTATATATATATGCATAAATAATATGATGGATATTGCTTGTTTTTCTGAAATGAAGGAAATATGTGATATTTAAATAATATTTAAATAAAAGTTTAAATAATATTAACATTTATTAATAAGAGCACGTAAAATTTTTAAAACCATTATTTCTGTGTTAATCAAAAATTTCCCTCCAAACAGCGTTCTCAATTCCAAATTTGTTTTCAGATTCTATTTCAATGAAAATTTTTTTTGGGTTCTAACATCTTGACAATGCGACATACAATTGTCCATGGTAAAATAATGTTTTCCTAAGGTATAATCCTAAGGCATCAAAACTTTGATCCTGGGACTTATTGATGGTCATAGAAAAAGCTTAAGGGAATAGAAATTATTTTCTGTACAATATAAAAGGTAGTGATGAAGAAATTTATGTATTAAGTGTTATTCTGGGAATAAATACTCTGTTACCTTTTTTTCGACCTGTTATAATGTAAGCTTCCATATTATACTTGAATAATATTGTTATTTCTAATCTGGTACCATTACAAAGTCCTTCTGATATACTTAGATTTGATATTAACAGAACTATAACAATAATTCTTAAATTTAATTCTTGTAGTAGAAGACCTCCTTGGATATTATTCAAGTATTCAGTAGGAAACTTTATGTAAATATTATCGCCTGTTGTATCTACTCCTTTATTAGTTGCGTAATCAATACTGTAGTACGTTACTAACTTTTCTTGTATATTACTTAAATTTTTTGCTGTTCAAAAAATGTGTGTATTCATGATGAGATTTAAAAATAGCTTCACTTGATTCAGGATCATAGATTTCATTTAAAACTTTAGAACATACATCATTTGTTTTCCACTCATGAGGAATTTTAAAAGTTTAATCATGATTTCTCTTATATTCAATTACAGACGCGAGATTTTTTTATCTATAGAACGTATATAAGTTTTTAAATAAAAAATGTTAGATCGCGGCCAAAGATAAGAATATTTTATAGTATCTTCAATGATGTTCATTTTATGAGCGTTTTTTACTACTAGTAAAATTTGATGAAAGTCTCCACTCAAAATTATATTTTTATTTCCAAATGGTTTTTTATCATCTGACAAATATCTTAAAGTTCTATCAACTATTTCTAATGCTTTTTTTGGAATCATAGAAGCTTCATCTCAAATAATTACTTCTGCTTTACGTAATTTTCGTTTATCTGCTTCGACCTTTAAGAATGCACTTTCCATAGTGCTTACATCTAAAGGAAGTCTGAAAGTTCTATGAGTGGTCACTCCTTTTAGAAGTAAAATAAAAGCAATTCCTGTCCAGGTCATGAGTAAATTTTTTTTTTCAATTGTTATGAAATAGTAAATTAATGTCTTGTATAAAAAAGTTTCTCCAGATCCACCGGGACCATCAATAAAAAAAATTTTTTTTTTCGAATTTTATTATTTCATGAAATAGTGTATTAATCTTTGCCTGATTTTGGAAACATTTCATTTAATTTTTGTTCACACAATATTATTTCATCATTATTATTGTCTAATTTTTTTTTTTATCAATTTCGTCGGTTCTGGTAAACAAAAGTCTTTACAGCCACATTTTCCGACTTACAAATTTCGTTTGGATGTAAAACAGTTCTATTTTCTTCTACGAAAATTTTTTTGTATTTGTTCCAAATAATGTTGCCTAAAAATTGTTTAGACATAATAAACCATACAAAAAATTTACGAAGTTAAAAAGGTAGCATAACGTTACATGCTTCTTCAAAAATAATATCTATTCGGCAATCATGTTCTATTAGTCCCAAAGAAATAACGGTTTCTTTAAACCTCCCGTATGTAATGTTATTAACAGTTCTTAAATCATTATAAGATGTTTTACCTGCAACTTTATTCAATATTAATTTCAAAAAAAATCTTTCTTGATCTGTCGGAGAAACTACATTTAATCTACCTACTGTTATATTTGTTCTTAAACGTTTTCATTTGTTCTACTGTTTTGTTGTATCATCAAATATATAGTATTCAGGAATGTCAACGTATTTGAATAATTTTGCATTTTTGTCTGATTTATTTAGTTCCATCCATGGTGTTAAAGATGTTTTTGAATTTTAAAGTGATTCTTCAATTTTGTTTTCTTTAAAAACTATTTTAGGTTTATTCTCTGAGTGAAAAGGTAAATGAAATACTGGATGACTTTTACAACTGAGAGGTAATTCTTGAAGCATCTAGGCTGCGTCCGTTGGGCTTAGATAACGACAATCAATAAAGTGAAATATTTCATCAAGTATTTCTGTATCAGTACAATGTTTAGTTTCCATTTGATTTTCTTTTTGTATTTAAAAAAAATCTCTATCACTTCCTTTGTGAATGTAATCAAAAATACATTTTATACTTTGTATTGATGCGCAACATTCAACATTTATATGACAGTTATATCTCATCAACAAGTATTGGTTGTAAGGTACTACCATCATAAATTTCAACAAAACTTTGTAGGTCAATTTCACTACCTGTAACACCAAATTTACTCATATATTCTCTATAATCTGATTAATTTTGAATCTCATTATGATACGTATGACCAACAATAAAATCCTTAAAATATTCCCATTCGTCCATAATATTCTGTACAATTCTATGTCTAACTTTGAGATGAAAATTTTCCGAGTCAAATAAAAAATAAAAGAAACATCGAAATAATCCATTCCCATCTATTTTAAATTTAACAATATTTTCCAATTTGATGTTTTGAGATAATCTTTCGTCAGTAGTAGTTTTATGTTCTTGTTCATTAATTGTGCAAGAGCTCTTGCAAACTTTTCTTTTTCACGTCGATTGGCTGTCCCTATTGGGGACAGTCTATCCTGCAGCTCCATCTTGCACCATGTGCTCGTAGCCTTACTTTTCATGATATTATTAGTATTTGCACAATTTACTTACAGTATTATAGTCCGTACTGCAGCGTTGGCTTTCAGTCCTTTAATTATGGCCCTGATCTAATGGCACGCGACTTACGATTAGCTAACGTCAGAATCACTGTGCTTGCGATTGGACGGTGAGCCAAGCCTGCCGTACTGTTTTGAACGGACCATCTGATCACTGCATCGATAAAAGAGTTGAAAATTCTCTCACCAGAGGTCTCACATATCTGGTGTCGGGTGCGGATCTTTCCGCTCCATGTAAGCGGCGGTTTATTGATTCAGTGGAACGGAAATAAAACATAAGTAGGCTCTATTCACGGTGAAAGGCATAAAGCATAAAGCAGGAAGCATTAAGCAGAAAACACAAGCATAGTTTTGGACTGTACATCTGTAGCTATGAAG
>JAPYYV010001985.1:0-55103 GCA_030522625.1 Copidosoma aretas
TAATGCACGTCTGTGAAGTTGTCTTGCCACTTTTACACAAGAGTATAGTGTTTGGCACATAAATTTGTAGCTTTTTTGCACTCATTCTGCAGCCCAAATTCTTAATTTGCAGTTGTTATGTTAAGCAAGATAAATAGGTGCAGTGCTAACTTAACACGAAACTAGCACTGCATCTACGTATACAACATGAACATAGATATGCACAGCTCTGCACAGGCTTGAAATTTAAAGTTTTTTTAGCACATTTTTAAGTATTCTCTAATAAGACTAGGTGAATGTTTGCTGGAATAAACAAATTGAGAAACAAGAATTTTATGTGACTACCACGATCTCTGTTCTAGTTTTAAACAAATATACTGTTGAATCTTCTATTCTGCGTAGGTGAAAATATGTGATTAAAAAAATTTTTTTAATTTTTCATTATGCCATAAGACAAATCTTGAACAATAATTATTGACAATGATCTTCTGATGTCACACGCTAAAATTTCTATACGATTGGAAAGTTACAAAACCATCGAAATGATTTATCTCTGATTGTTATTTATTTAAAATTAAAATTTTCTTCTGAAATCATATTTTCTGTCTTTCAATTACCGTCCCGTTCAATTTGTGTAAAAATTGCATTTTTAGTTTCGCAGTTTAATTATGCCACATATAATTATCAATGAGAAAATGTTATAAGATTCCTTATGAAGTTTAGCACCTTCGTCGATTCTCTCACGATCAGTAGCACCGCTACCATAACTTACAAAAATTTGCACTTCGCGTGTATTTCTTACGAAGAGTAGCTCTGATGAGGAAATACTTAAGAAAATTTTTAAAAATTTTCAATGGTTTTACTTCTTGAAATTATTTCATTTAATTAATTTATTCATTTGCTGTTTTTTTAAAAAAATATGCTTGAGTCATTTTCATTTTAAAAGCGTTTAAGCACCCAAATTTGATTTTTAAAAGAGTAATTCTAGGGAAAAAAAAATTCTTTTTACTTTTTATCTTAATACCCTACACGGCTAATAAATAAGTTTGGAAATGTTTTTTCCAAAATTGTTTGAAGTGCTTCCACGGCTGAGCTACTCTTTGCAAGAAATACTAAGAAAGAGATATTCATCGCAAGCAATTTAACTACGACGCTACATTTCGAGAGAAATCTTTAAATCGGTGTTTGATACGTATTGTTAATATACGAATAACCCTTGACCATCTTTGAACTACCTGACAAATATTTAATTTTCTACCCTTTGATAGCAAAGTTCTATAAAAGAAACACAAATATGCAGACCTAAAGTTTCTTAGAGAGTAAAACGCAAACAAAATATGAGTATTTTACTGAATGAGATATTACATGATATCAAAGACAGACGTAAATTGAAAGTTAAAAAGAAATTAAAATTATAGTCCGAATCCATTGGAAAACTTACAAGAAACTTAGAGACAATGATACAGACACAAATCCGTACATGAAGAAGAATCGTTCAAGAGAATTTTTGACACAGCCATAAACATAGTACATCAGGGATAAATGCCAAGAGAATTAATTTTAACAACACATGTATACTGACACCGAAGTGAAAAATAAAAGACCTAGGAACTTATTTACATTACTTAAAAAAATGGTACCCAGCTTAGTAACGCCGACAGAAGATGTTATACTGTCTTTAACTTTAGAAAGCAAGAATATTGAGGTTTTGGCTAGTAAAGGGTCATAAAAATCAACACTAAAAATACCGATTGGTATTTTGCATGAAAAATTGTGTTGGTTTCCTCAAATATGAACAAAAATTGATGGTGATAGAGTATGTCGTAATTCAGGAGGGGGTCTTCTTACACATACACTCATAGATACTAAAATTATTTTTATACTTTCAATTGTACGTACAGATCTAAGTAATAATTAATATTACTTGACATACAATATTGTAAGATAACGATACGATGGTTACGAATAAACTTTTAAACACAAAACTAATCTTTAAAAATCAACAAAATCAAGATAAAAAAAACCATAACTGTTTTACACATTTTTTATTTTTGTCGTATATAAATTCGTATGCAACGGACATAAGCAATATGTAACAGGAAAATAGCACATAAATTTGATCAATTATTATTTTCGAAAAAAATATATCTTAAAACTCATAAAATCGGAATTACAAATAACTGATGGTATGCATAGTCACATACCCACACAGATCCTGAGAAATTTCTCTTTTTTTATCTGGAATCGTTATTTTGTCAAAAAATTACTGATATTTTTGATTTTCAAATTCATAATATTATATGACAAAGTTGAAAAAAAAATCAATTTTTGAATCAATAAGTTGTCTAGAATCGATAAAATCAAAATAAAAACAAAAGTATCAATAAAATGAATAATGTATTTTAAAATGTAATAAATGGGCTACTAACAAAACAAAAAAAATTTGCCGTGACGGATTAAATTTGGTTCAGGAAAGGTTAAGATGTTCATGATTATTTGTATTCTTACTTACACTCTTTCAAGCTTCCATATAACTTTTCATTTGTCTTTATCTAAAAAAATTTTTTTGTATGGTCCTTCCAGTTGCATGGTCCTTCAGATTTTCTAAATGTTTTATCACAACGTAAGAAGAAAAAAAAAATTATAAAAAAGGTATCGGAATATTATAAAATGGTAAATTTAACCTTTTAACAAATACAATTATTTTATCAAATATGATTATACAAAAATTGTAATGACGACCTTTTTAACACTTAGAAATTAGATTTTTTTCTTGGACCGGTTTAATGAAAAATTAAAAAAGAGGGCTTGTTACGTGGGATATGATGGCCTTGGGACGCTCGCGGAATAAAATATACGAGGACTTGAAAATTGTTCGTTTATTAGTTAATGATCCGGGAGAAGAGACGCGCCGCAAGAGTACCTATCGTTTTGTTGGTCTGCCGTACACACTCCTCGTTCCTTCCTAGCTAACTTTCTCCTCTCTCCCGCTACCACTTGAAGGTGGGCCCACTATAAAGGTGGGCGCATAGACATATGGCTAGGCTATTGTACATGACAGGCTCTACATAATTAATTTTTTTAAATCAGATCCCCAGATATAACTAGTTTTTTCGAAAATATCAAGTATTTCTTCGAAAAAGAATTATTATTTGAATATAAAAGGCAAGATATAACGCAGTAAGATAATTTCAAATGGAAAATAAGGTTTTCTTTCGCTTTGATGAGATAGAAATATTGATAAATTTAATTCAGAATTTTTTCACTTTAAAATAAAAAAAAACTTATTTTTTGAAATATTAAAAATCGTTTTACCAAGCTCATTATTCATAACAGTATAAAGAAACTTTCTGATAAATTATTCATACAATTTTTTTGTCAATACAAAGCCTCTTCTATGAGAAAGCAACAAAAAAATCGGCTGCAAAATCAGCAATAGGCTATTTAAAAATGTGCTGACAAGCTGCAATTTCTAAGCCCATTTACAGCTTTGCAAATAGATATATTCTTGTTGTATGCGTAGGTCGAGTGCCAGCTTTACATGAAATTAGCACTGCACCCATTTATCTTGCTTACATCAACGACTGCAAATTTGGTAGTTTAACTGCCAAATAAGTGCAAAAAAACTGCAAATTTATGTGCAATCAATTGTTTCGGATGATAGTAATAATTTCCTCGCTCCAAGAGTTGAAATAAAACTTATAATTCACTTTAACCATTCAGAATATTTATTAGTAACTTAAATGCTAGATTTAACAAACTATGTATGGACAGAGAAAAAGTGTTTCGATTTAACGATTAGCCAGTGAAGTAGAGCATGCGCAGGTGCAGTGCACTCGACGACCCGTGACGAACTGCCAAACCGCCGCAACGCTCGCACCAGAGAGAAAATGAAGCGCACATTATAAAAATGCTTCCGTTGGACGTAAAAGAGCGACGTGTCGTCTGTTGATAGGCGCGTAACAATAACTTTACTACTAGTCAGGTCAAACGCATGTAACGAACTATACTTGCGCTCCTTCATTTGATTAAACCAAAGTGAACGGTATCAGTTTTATACAGTGCCAAATACGATACCCTTGTGTACTAGTAGCAAGCCAACTTAACAGACAATATCAATGCCGTTGGCTTTGACTTTTTTAATACTAAAACGATTTGAATATTGTTTGGACAAACATTATCCTGTTACAAATAATGTTGAACCTATATTCATCATAACAAGTTTTTTTACTCAAATAAATGATTAACGCGATGATATGCAATAAATAATGAAAAAAATTTTAATGCATATTTAAAAGTAGAATATTTACGTATCTTAATAAGAATACACATAAATACTAATCTTCAAAAAACCCATTAATTTCTTTGACATTAGATTAAATAGATAATGATTTCGTGGGATCGACGATAAATTTCAGTGTTAAGTAAATTAAGCTATACTTTGAAGCTAAATTAAAAAATACAAGTTTCTGATTTAAGAATCTGATTTTATCATTCTATCTGGACTTGTTATTTTATTAATTATATTAAATATTGGCTAATTTTATATCAACTTTTGTTGTAAATATTTCAAAAAATAGTATCACTGGTGTGTAAAAATAATTATTTGCTTCAGGCCCTAAGGCAAAACAGTAAGTTGGCTTTACTCGTTTCAAGAAAAAAGAACGTTCTCGAATTACGAATTAGCAACAAATTAGCGATAAATTATAAACCTAGAGCCGCATCTGGCATGAAACTTTGGCGAGCTACTTTGATATGCCTCACATCCGTGCGTATTTGGCGATAGAAGGACCCTACAAAATTAATTTTTTCACTAAAAATTTACTACAAATTAGCTATAAATTATTGGATTTTGTATAAAACCTCAAATGGCTTTGGTGGAATTAGGTCGATTTTGGCACCTCAGAACACCCCCAAATTTGGAAGTGGTGGTTTTTCGACTCCCCCCACACGCTTATCTTAAAGCTACAAATTAGCTACAAAAAATCATGCCTTGTCCACCCGCACATAGGCCCAGCATAGCGGGAAGATGTGCTAGTTTGATATCAAGCTGGCACATCCGTGCATATTTGGCGATTGGAGGGCCCTACAAAATTAATTTTTTCATTACAAATCTACTACAAATTAGCTACAAATTATACAATTTTCTAGAAACCTTAAAATAAGTTTGGTGGCATTTTGTCGATTTTGACACCTTGGAACACCCCCAAATTTGGCGGGGGTTGTTTTTCGACTCACCCCCACACGCTTATCTTGAAGCTACAAATTAGCTACAAAATATCATGCCTTTTTGCCCCTATACGGGCCTGGCATAGCGGGCAGATGTGCTAACTTAATATCAAGCTGGCACATTCGTGCGTATTTGGCATTAGAAGAGCCCTATAAAATTAATTTTTTCACTATAAATTCACTACAAATTAGCTACAAATTATACGATTCTGTAGAAACTCCCAATTGGCTTTGGTAGCATTTTGTCTATTTTGGCACCTCGGAACACCCCCAAATTTGGCAGGGGTTGTTTTTCGACTCACTCCCACATGCCTATCTTAAAGCTACGAATCAGCTACAAAATATCATGCCATACGGGCCCAGCATAGCGAGAAGATGTGCTAGCTTGATATCAAGCTGGCACATCCGTGCGTATTTAGTGATAGAAGGGCCCTACAAAATTAGTTTTTTTACTATAAATATACTACAAATTAGCTACAAATTTTCCACCTGTTTTGGGTGTGGGATTTGTAAATGGATGTGCTACCTTGATATACGTTCACCATAGCGCTTTAGGATCGTGTAACACTGCCAAAAACAACCTATTACAACTAAACACAGATCTCCTTTGGATTTTATGTTTTGCCTGCACGTATTATTTAGGAAATAGAAAGACCCACAACGAAAAAAATTGACCGTTAGTAATATCACTGATTATAAAAATCCCTTTCACTGTCCCTTAACTCTTCCTAACCCCTTCTTAAGGACGTAGAATATTTTCACATTACCCATACACTGTTGTATTTTTACCCTTTTGATTTACACCCTTACTGTTTTCTGTTTTTGTTAATGTCATACATTTTTATTCATATTTTATTAGCTTCTCTATGTCACTTACTCACATCTTTCTAACGTACATATAATTTATTCTATAACCATGAGTATTTCATCATTTTATATAAAAAAAAATGCAATAATTTTTCCACTTCATCTTGCGGTAATTATCCAGAAGCGCTTGTTTCAAATTCGTTCCTTATATGCTTAGTAAAATCATCACTATAGCCATATAAGTAGTTTTAGAAATATAACTTATGCACAATATTATCTTTTTAACCTGTTGTGGTATTAAGGTGAATAGGCCACATCTACTTTTTTAATTTATTGTATATCATGCAAAAATTATTTTATAAAGACTTAATCTATTTAAATTTAATTTTGTAGTATGTATTTTTTTTATTATATATTATATATTTTAACTTATTATCGTGTCTAATTGTTATCTTCAAAAACTTCCACCCAAGCTGTATTTTAAATACATTTACTATCGCTATTTTGTAGTTGAATAAATATATTATTAGGATTCTCACATCTAGATAATGCAACGTATAATTGACCATGAGAAAAAAGAGGTTTATTAAAATGAAGACCAGTTTCATCAAAACTTTGAACTTGAGATTTATTTATCGTCATCAAAAAGGCTAAAACATTAGGAAATCGTTTTCTGTAATAAGCAAAAGGTTAAGAAGAATTTTTTTCATAATATATGGTTATAAAAACTTTAGTTCCAATTTTTTTACCAGTTATAATTTCTGCTTTAATATTGAATTTATATGATTTCGATACTCTCAATCTTGTATCATTGCAAAGCCCATCATTTATACTTAAATTTCTTATCAAAATTACAATTTCTCCGGTTTTTAAATTTAATTTATGTTGTGGAAGACCTTTTTCGAATATTATTCAAACCTTTCATCCAAAAATCAATGTAAATGTCATCGTAAGATTTGTCAACGCCTTTGTAAGTAGCATTATCTATACTATTATATGTTACGATAATCCCTTTCATATATTTTAAAATTTTTTTATTTAGCAAATATGTATATTCATAGTAAGTTGTTAATATTGCACTAGTCAACGTTATTTTCGATGTGTTTCCAAATATTTTTGAACATACATCAGAAGTTATCCAATGTTCCGGAATATTAAAAGTTTTAATTTGTCCGTCTCTAATTTTCAATAATAATTTTGAAAAACCTTTGTCTATCGATGGCATGTAAATATGTAATTTATAAATATTAAACGAATGCCATAAGGATGATGATCTTATTATATCTGAAATTAATATACTTTAGTAGCTTCTTTTAAATTACTAGTAGAATTTGACGGAAATCCCTACCCAAAACTATTAATCTATTTCCAAAAGACTTATAATTGTCACACAAATCTTGCAGGGTTCTGTCAACGGTTTCCAATGCTTTTCTTGGTATCATTGAAGCTTCATCCCATATAATTAAATCGACTTCACTTAGTTTTTTCTTATCAATTTTATACTATACGAAAGAACTCTGAATGTTATCTAATGCTAGGGGTAATTTAAAAGTCTTGTGACTTGTCATACCTTTCGGAAGTAATATTGATTCAATACCTGTCCATGCCATTGATATGATCTTTTTTCTTTTAGAAATAAAATAATAAATTAAAGTCATGTATAGAAAGGTTTTCCTGTTTCTCCTGGACCATCAATAAAACATATTTTATTGCTACCATTACATATAGATTTGAAAATGTGTTTTGGTACTTCGTTTAATGTATTATATAAATTTTCAAACATTTTTTTACCTAATTTTATTTCGTTATTGTTATTTACAACCAAGATAATAGTCTCTGGAACAAGTAGATTAAAATTTTTACATTTGTTTTTTAATTCAAACATTACTTTTAAATGTAAGGGAGCTGAATTTTCTTTATTTATTTTAAAGTCTTCTGTAAATTTAAATTTAAATAGTTTCCAGATTTCATCACCTTCAACGTTTCCTGCAAGTAAAAAATATGCGAAAAATTTTCTCAATTGTTTAGTATCATAACAATGCTAGCTTCTTTGAAAATATTAAAAATTTGTTAATCGTGTTCAACGCTGTTTTTTATTTAATAATAACTTAATATAGAATTTTTTTTATTCTTTTGAAAAAATAACATTTCGATACCTATTGTAGTATGTTTCCTCCGTCGTCTTTTGTGCATTTTTTAAATCGTTTCATCAAAAGTATAATGTTCTAAAATATTTATGTATTGTAAATTTTTAGCAAAATCATCTATTTTGTTCAATTTAAACCAGTGTGTCAGTTGTGATTTGACATTATTAAATGGTTCAGAAATTTTATTTTCTTTGAAAAATATATTTTGTCTATTTTCAAGATGTACTGGTAAATTTAATGCTCAATTGCTTCTACCGCAGATATGATATTCTTGTAATCTTCACGCGGCTTCCATCTGGCTTAACTACCGTGCATCGATATATTGTTTAATTTCATCAAAAACTTTATTTTCTGAATTATGTTCTTTTTGTATCTTACAAAATAATCCATCATTACCTTTATGATCATAGTTGTATATATATATTTTGTTCTTTGTATAGATGCAAGACTCAACGTTCACATGACATTTGTATTTCATTCCTCTTATTTCAGCCCTCTTTTTTGAAACTCAATAGTACAAGCGTAAGATATTATATTGTTAAATAATTTTTTTTTTCTTATATTATCTAAAATAATTTGTAACTTTGTGTGCAACAATCGTACTATTGCCTTTCCAACCTTTTTTTTGTTTCAAAATTTTGTGTAATGTTTGATGCACTATTTTACACATGTAGCACAGTCAGTATACCAAGTAAGATGGTTGTGACTCTGCACAACCACGTTCCTAGTAGGAAGTGGTCGGAAACAGTATCCCGAAGAAATATTAGGGTGTATGCAGTAAATTTTTAAAGAGTAATTTTAGTAAAAAATCGATAACTGCGAAATAAACCCAAAAATCACTTTTTTTCGACATATTTTTGTAAACATCTTAAAGTAGAAGGCTCCTAGAAGAAAATTGTACAAGACTATTTTTGGTTCCCAGTCCTATTTACTACAAGACAATGTCATTTTATTAAAAAAAGATTAATTTATTTATTGAATAATATGTAAAAATCGAGAAAAAACACACCTATAATTCAATGCACCAAAAATTCATGGAAGAATTTTTTGTTCGCCTTAATAAGTCTATTGTAATTAAAGGTATGTATAACTTATGAATAAAATTTGGTCAAGATCGGTAAAGTAGTTTCTGCATAATGTAATATGCAGCTAAAAAAAAATTTTTTAAATCAAATTTTACGCCACACAGTAGGATAAAAAGCACTTTTTGAGGACAAAAATCTGCCGAAACCAAAATTTGTATGGTGTCTGGATGAATTTATTTTTAGTGACTCCGAGAGGACTGGGCTACATCATGCCACTGCCACTTTCTTGATGATTTGTTATATAACTTAAAAAAAAATTCAAAAAGTGTCATCAACATTATTTAAATTTTCTATAAACAGTAATTAAAAATACGTCTCGAAATTTTTTTTATGTCCCCATATGCCAGTTCAAACTCCCTCTTACTTGACTGAGCAACCAAACTTGAAAGAACCTCATTATTATTATATTATTAGCATCAAAACCTAAAAACGCCATCAAATTTAGTTTAAAAACCGAAAAACGACCTTATTTCTATAATTTTTTTCGGTGATTCTTCAATTTTTCTGTGGTCATATGAAAAATCATCAGGAAAGTAACAGTAGCATGATATAGTCTAGTCCTCTCTGAGTCATTTAAAATAAAACTCATCCATATATTTTGAAAATTGTGGTTTCGGCAGATTATTGTCCGCAAAAAATGCTTTTTTTCCCACTGGGCGCCAGTGACACAAAATTAACCCGACATCCTTCTTGAATGTTTTAAGCATGCTTAGAGACCTATATTACAGTAAGCACATAAAAAAAAAGTTGTAAAAAATTTTTTTATCTCTTTTTTAAGAATTTAAAAAAAACCTTAGTTGTAAAATAGCATAACTAAATGGTTTTTTGGATTCAGTAAAAAAAATTGAGGGTTTCCGTTAGATGTATTATGTCAATGATTTTAAGCCTTGTTGAACTTCATTATCTTAACGAGAAAAATAGTTATTAACGTTTAAAGTTTATAACACATTGTTGCTAATATTATGATTGTTTTGGAAAACAAAAAAATTTTTGAGCAATTCAATACAAACCATAATATAACCAGTTGAGCTAACTACTCTTTGGTTGCTGTAAAGTGACGAAAAAAATTGTATAAGTAACATGGGCTCGCACATTCAACTTTGGTGCCGGGGTGGAAATGATGAGAGCACCGGGACAAAAATCATTTTAACTACTTTAAATTGGTAAGGGGAAAACAAGGGTGTTTCTTAGCTTCTACTGCAAACATAAAAGTATTTTTTTTTTAATTTTGGGTAGTAAGCTGAAAGAAAAACATCTACGTTGATAAAAATTAGGTTGTTATTTATTTATTGACAATTGTCAAACAATTTCGAAAAAATAAAAAATTTCAGAACATTTTTTCTATTTTTTATTATTTTGCAGATGTATTGATATGAGGATTTCGTTTTTTTTTTAAATAACTTTCAGAACTTATTACATTTCATGCAGCCGCCTTTTTTCGTTGCCTGCATACTATTGTCGTCTCTGCCATCCTCTTCTGCATTTTGTACATCGTCATTATCTTCCTCTCCGTCATATTTAATTTCCTCTCTGTTACTCTCATCGGAATCGGAAATTATGTTTCAATTACCGTCGTTCATACTGATTCCGAGGGTGGCAGAGCCTCAAGTTTAAATGCGCTTTTGCGAGAAGATCTTTTAAATATAACGTATCGCAATTCATTCAAACGCTGTAAACCTTTGTTCTCGCAATACAAGGCACTGATTATTTTCAAGTCGACTTCCTTGATTTTCTCTTCGGTAGCTAGAGGATGATTGAAAAGTAATGCTTCTTACCGTAAAGTTTCACTGCTTCTTAATAATTAGATAATTTTTGCCTTTCCCTGCTTGAACATAGCAGACGTCATATCACAGGCACTTATAGAGTGCACAAAGCAGATTGATTTTCGCAAGGAATCATGTAAGAAAGCTTGTGTGTTGCAATACTCTTTAAGTATCTTTCCTCTCGCTGGCTCAAAAAAATATATATTTCTCTCTGGAGGAACTAGTTAAGTGAATAAAACGAGGACGTCGGTTTCTTCGGCTACTATAACGATTCGTCGATCCTCATTACTTGCATGCATGGCTATTCGTACTATCAACGCATCTGCATCGCCGACAGCATTTTTAGTCGAAAAACCTGCATCGTCTAACTTATTACATAAGGGAGCAATCAAGCGCATTTAATTTTTTTCGTTTGCTAAAAAAGATTCTTTTTCCAACGTTGCTGTCATTGACAGATTGAAAACGACTCCCTGTGATACCTGCGCACCATATCGGCCTTGACGTTCTACGGACTTGGTACATAAAAAATTATCACTACTGTACCCATTAAAAACAATAATCTTATCAGTACTGAAGTGATTCTTCACGTAAGTCGTAGATTTGTTCAAGATGTCTATAAATAAATCTTTAACATACCAAACAACTTCATGCAGTAGAAAACCACCGTCGATAATATGCCGAAGATTCGAAAGTGTTACATAGTTCTCAGCTAGAAATGAATCGCACAAAGACGATTTCTTTGTTTTTCTCATGCAAGAGTTGTCGAATAAAGACAGTGAAACGTAAGCTGGTTTATATGATAAGAACTGTCAAAGCTCACTTTTTTCCTTCATCGTAATCGCGATTCATTGAATTATTATAGTTGGATTTATAGCGACTTTATCATTTTTTACTTTAACACTATGTATGCCCTGCAAATATTTTACTCGATTTTTTCTGTAAAATTTAACAGAAGCAAAGTCACTACCCTCCATTATCTGTATGCTTTTTATGCCAAAATCGAAAGCCTAATGGCAGTTTACAGATTTATCTCCCTTAAAATCTGTGCTTAGAGATATTATCGATTATGAGAGGGGAAATTAATCGCACTCAGGAAAAAAAAGTTTTTTTCGTCATCTGAGTCCCGTTCTATTCGAGCTGGTTTTAAAACTATGTGTTGTTCTAATGAGATGAGTGTAACAACAATAAAGTCTCGAATGATATTCAGAAAACAGATTAAAACGGACATAGCCAATACCCACTTCGCTAGCACACTATCCCTTATAGCGTGACCTCGTGCCGGTAGCACTCGTACAACGCATAAGACTTTGCTCAATACCAATATCACTCCAAACACCAGCCCAGAAACTACCTGTTCGTCGTATAGTGAAATATCCTTTTTTTGGTAAGATTTTCACATTCAATAGAATCCATTTTGTCTTTAAGTGCTAGCATATCTTGCACATACAAGTGCGCCGATTTAGCATACAATAAATTGCCAGAGAAGTGAAAAAACGGTATCATTCTTATTATGGTGTCCAGATGCAACTTCCAATCGCCTGATCGCTCTGCCTCTATGTATCGTTTAATAAGGGGCACCATAAAATAATACTGCAACCATAACTTAGCAGTAGGGCCGTTTTATTCGACGCTTTTTACATGCAGCATGCTATTGTCGACAATAAATTGAAATTCAAGGTTATTTATTGTATCGATAACATCTGATTCTAATGATGGTAATACTTGCTTGATAACAGATTTCTCTTCTTCACTTATAAAAAAGGATGTCAACAACAACTCTCCCAGTGCCGCATGTACTAAGAGAAGCCTCTAACGGCCCGCGCATAGGCGTGTCCGCTTAAAATGGTGTCTACTGTGTAGCGATACTGATACTGCAAGCGAGATGGAAACTATCTTTTAGATACCATGCGTAGCTGTACAAGTATAAGAGAAATTTATAAATACAGGCAAACGTATATAAAATATTATGAACAGCAGGACTATGCACAAACTTATATTAAATAATAATACTCACAAAGATGAAATATATAACAATTATTGATGTAGAACAAGACATAAACACAGTTGTTAGACGGAGACATGACAAAATAAGAACAGTACATTTACCAAGATAAAGCTAGAGAAGATAAAGGCTAGTTTCTCATGCGATTCATGTAAGTAGAGCTTGTCCAAAATATTGTTTTCCCGCGAAAATTGAAGCTTGGAAAAAAGCTAGTCCCAGACACCGGCAAAGCTTCTTTGGATACTAGTTTCCAAAAGCACCATGCATTTTATACAACAAACCAGCATCAAATCATACTATTGTTTGCTATATTTTTATGCTTCGTTCCAAATGTTTTATAATTCATAATAATTGCAAAAGGTAGCATACATATGAGATTTTCGTCTTGTTGCAGTCTAAATCATAAAAACAAAAAAAAAATTTAAATTTCTAATTTTTCTGATGTTGTTTGACAATTGTTAATACATAAATAATAACCCAATTTCCATCAACGTAGTGGTTTTTCTCTCAGCTTGCTACCCCATTTAAAAAAAAAATACCTCAATGTGTGCAGTAGAATCTGAGAAACACCCTTTTTTTGCCCCCTTGCTAATTTGAAGTAAATGAAATTATTTTAGTCCCGGTGCTCTCATCATTTCCACTCCCGCACCAAAGCCAAATCTTCGGGTCCATGTTACAACTTATATAATTTTTTTCGCCACTTTACAGCAACCAAAGAGTAGTGAGCTCAACTGATTACATTGAGGTATGTATTGACTTGCTCAAAAAAATTTTCGGCTCTCCGGGCCCAAAATTTTTTCTGCCCTAGGGCGCAAAGTATTTTCTTGAGCCCAAAGTGTGCCTACGGGCGCAAAATTGCACTTTGCGCCCTCGGCAAGAAAAATAATATACGAGACTCGGGCACAAAAGTAAAAGAAGCGCGCCCTTCGGGCGCTCAATTTTTTACTTTCTGCCCTAGTGGCGTAATGTACTATAAATAACAAAAGAAACACGATTGGATCTACATATTTAAATAATTTATTTGAATAAGTATGAGTTGGCAAATTATCTGAAAGGTTTTCGGGATGAACAGATAAATGAAAGTCGTCAATTTTAGTTTGAGAAACTATGGTGGCAACACACTATGCGGTCGCTGGTTTGTTATACCTATGATTTTGTTGATGATTTTGTTGATTTTGCTGATGACCAAGAAAAACATTTTGTACCCAGAAAACTCTTGTGATTTTATAATCCGATATAAATATTTATAACTTTTTGATATTAGATTTTTATTCAAAATTTTTGTTAGAATTATTTAGTGTTCTGTAAGTAAATTTCGATTTAATTTAATCTTTCCTTAGTTGCATGGACATCATCGTACATGTATAGTGAGTTATTACAAGGCATAGTATTCCCTCAACTTTTAAACTAGTAGGTGTTGTATAACAAACTTGAACTCGTAACTTTAAAATATATATAGCCTGTTTTCTTCATGTCAAATTTTAGCATTAAATGATGCAAATGAAAATATATTATTGTTATATCTCATTAATTTTCAATAATTGTTGTCATTTAACAGTAATTTTCTTAACAATTCGTCATATTTGCCTAATAGAGGTAGAATAATTTGTCCTTTTTTACAGCTAAACGTTTTGCTCTCTTTTTTTAAAAAAAAAGCAAAACAAAATGGACACTCAAAACTCATTTCTTCAAAATAACTTATATCAGATAAAGTTTCGTTACTATAATGTAAGGCTTTCTTTTATTTATTTACATAAAATTTCACTATTATAACAATCTTTATTTTTACGTTTCAAACATTTTTTGACAACATTTTTGGAAGTATTTATTTTTTTCGAATTTTTCAATTTTTCTGTTGATATGTTATTATTCAAATTGCTTTGATTTTTATTTTGTAAATTTTTTGTTGTATGTTTAACTAGATTATTTGTTTAAAAACTACAATATTCAAATACGTTATAATGAGAATAATTTTTATTGTTGTTATATGATAATACTAAATTTTTACCACTTAAAGAAGTTCCATAAATTTTATTATAAATTTTAGAAACTACTTTTACATTAGTGTTATAAATATCAACAAAACCTCTCATTTCTATGTCATGTCCATAATTTTTGTTTTTACTCTTACAGTTATAATCGAGACTGTTATGAATAGAATTAATATCATTTATTAAAATTTTTTTCTTATAATTTTTTCATTTATTTATAACATTTTGATCTATTTCTAATCTCATTTTAAGTGTACAATCTTCATCATCATATAAGAATAAGGGAAAACGTGTAAACAAACAATTTCCATTAGATAATACTTTCGGTTTTTGATGGTTAGAAACTAATACAATATCACTTTTTTTACTGTTTTTTTTTTGTTTTTTTTATTCGAACTCTTTATTATCATTATGATTTATCATTATTTAGATAATTTTCAACTAAACTTTTAATGGATGTATGAATTTTTTTTTTTTTCTCTATTGATTTCCCAATAGTTGTAGTCCAAAATATCATAATGACCAGAATCTATATTACCGCTTAACAGTAACGTCAAGCTCTTGTCACTTAATGGATTACCAAAAAGATGATTTGAAATTTAAAGAATTCATTTTACATGAATGTCATAAATATTTACAAAACTTTGTATTTCTATTTCAGTACCGTAATTACCATTTTTACTCATGTAACTATGATAAAATGAACTACTTTTAATAGATTTATAATAATGATTTCCAAAAATAAAATGATCAAAGTCAGTCCAGTTATTTAAAATCTTTTGCACTATTTCTGAACGTATTTTCATATAATTATTTTGATCCCCATATAAAATAAACGAGAAACATATAATTAAACAGATACCATCACTCATTAGAATTACCTTAGGCTTATTCAATTTAATTTCGAATTATTTAAAAAAAAATGATACACTAAGCAATTTAAATATATTATTTCAAAAAAGCGAAATAAAAATCATTTTTAGAAAAAAAAAGATTTTTAAATTGAAAGTTATTCTATTTTTTACAAATAATTTTTTTCTCTAAATACTCAAATTTTTTACTATACGTCCCTAAAAAATAAATGAAAACATTATTTAATAATTGACTTGATATAATATTATTCTTATTCTTACGCAAAAAACTGCTCTTCTTTCCTTACGATTCTTTCACGTCTTCCAACTAATGGCCTGAAAAATAAAATATTCTGTAGCAACTTGTATAAATACAAAGTTAATATGTTGCGTTCTGCTTTGATAATAAAAAATAAATGTCAGCGATGGTAGGTATATCTATATCTGTGAAAAAGTAATGCAAACCAAGTATAGTATATTGGTATAATGTTGTTCTTATGCACTATGCATGTGCATATGCTTGTGTTTTTCAATGCGTAACCCTCAACAGACAAGTCAGAAATGGTTCTGGGGTTCGATCGCATCCTTCGATATCGCGATCAAGTTCAAGTTTGGACTGAACCCTTGGACTGGAAACGGAGCATTATTAGGAACCATGGTACTGAGATTTAAAGCTGCAAGAACATGGTGCAGGATAGAACTGAAGGATAGAATGGGCCGATCAAAGCTATTGCAAAATTTTATGTTTCGAACTGATTAGATGTTTATAGTGTGGACAGTCTATCATGCAGGTCTATTATGCAGAAGGGAGTGCACCCTTACACGACAGCTTGCAAGGATCCTGCACGTAATATCCAGCTAAATTGAATTGCACTATCATTGACTATGCATAAATACGGTAATTTTTTACATTTAGGCGTTAGTGGAACGGAAGTCAGGGGGTTGCCGCGCAGAGTGCGCAGGAAACGAATCCCTAGTATATACATATACATATACATACATAGGTATTTATAAATATATTGACACATATAAAAGTGTACATGTATAATTATTTTATTGACAATACGTGAAAGTTGATTAAATTTTTCAATTGATCAAATTTGTGAACTACCACCGAAGCTCACTTCAATACTTATATGTTCCAATATATAAGTATATATACATATATAGTGATGTATGTACGTGCTTGGGTGTGTACGAGTATACAGTTTTGAGTATTAAGTTAATATACAGCCAAATCAGATTTTTTAAAACTATTAGAAAATATAATGATCATAGCTTATTTCACTGAATTTGACTATTTGACTAGATCTTTCTGTATCATTAAGGTTGAAATAGGCATGAAGATAAAGTGTTATTGGCTTAGTTAAGTTGTATTTACACGTTAGGAAAAACAACGTATAAAAAAAACAATGTTTATTCGGTCCGTATTAGGCATAGATCAAGGTTTTTCAGAAGTATTTAAATACAGAAGTGCACTAATTTGTGATGACATCAACCCTTCTTTATTTACATACATGAATATACAATATCATGTAACTCACAAAGAATTATTTTATTATTTTTAACATGGTTCTCCTTTATATCAGGTACTTGTTTTTCATATAATTTTGTTATACAGAATCATTTTTTGCACTTTATGTCTGTTCTTAACAGACTTGATTTATTGTATAATTAAAAAGAAAGGAAAGGATCATTACATTTTTAATTATGTAAATGTAAAGAATACTATTTGGATGATATTATCTGTTGACGAATCATTGCTTTTACTTTCTTCAAAAGACGCACTACTATCATTTTCTAAAAAATTCTCTTTACGGACTTCTTTTAACCGCGAGTTGTTAGTCTGCTTTTCATGTTCTCATATTAGTAAGGTATTCATTTTTTAGGTTGGTATAGAATGTCTTACTTTTGGTGTACCACAATACAATGATAGAAAAGGATCTGAGTTTAGCAACAATCTATTGAATACATTCGTATGAGTTGCAATCTTATAACGAAATATTTGATAAATTGAATACTTGCGATAACAAAAAATTTGTACATTAATTAATATATTTGTTTTTCATAGACTACAACATGCTTTCTTAGTCATTGTAATTTTAAATCTCTGTTAGTCCTTGTACATCGGCTATTATTATTGTATCAGCTCATCCCCGTTTATTTCCTAATTTGTATTTATATTTTTTAATATCTTGAGTGATTTTATTGAATCAATGATTAGAATAGTACTTTTTGAACCGAGACCAAAGTCGAGACCAGAGTTAAGACCAAAATCGAGACTGACCCGAAAACAACTATTTTTATGCAATTTATAACGTTTTTTTTTTAAATGTTATTATAAAGTATCTGAAATTTATTGTTCTAATGCAAATAATCACTACCTTTGACCGAGCTTTGGAAATAAAGGGTGATATTCCGAAGTCTTGAGAAAGTCTCGAGCATGCCCCTAACAAGACTTTTTCTATGAGACTTGAAAACAAAAACTCTTATAGAACTTGGAACTACCTTTGAAACTAAAGATTAATAAATTCGTCAAACAGAATACAGGATTTGTGTCAATTACAAAAATTTTTTTTTCTTTTTTTTTTTTACAATATTATTTGTAAGTGGTAATATTGTGAAAAATAAATACCCTACTGTTTAAAAATTTATCTAAAGATCCTAACATATGCAACATTGCCCCTTTCTTTAAAGAATGCAGGACAAAATCATGGGTGTGAGCTAAGAAATACATTCATATTCCGTGTATGACTGACTACCCTATATTCCTCTCTTTGAATTCATTTTTGACATACTCTATACAGGACGGAAAGAATAATACTCCAAACATAAACCTGCCAATCTTCTTAAGTGCTCCACTATTTTCCAGATTTTACTTTTTCATCTATCACCGTTACTATTCCTTCTTCATACATCATAATTTTTTCTATCGGATTTTTACTGATAGATCAATTTTTTATTATAATCTAGAGTTTTTTTCTTACTTTTGTGTAAAAAGCTACCTTTGTATACGGCTTTCTATTTATACTCAATAAAATTTCTTGGCTTTTTCATTGTCATCATGAAAAAAAATGACACACCATGTTTGTATCGAGTCAAAAAAGCAACAACAAATACCAGACAAGCAGATAGCTGAAATTATCGTGTAAAACGAAAGTAAACAAGTGCCATGTAGCTCAGTCTATACTATAAAAATTCATTCTTTTACGAGCGCAATGTTCGAAAGATAGAAATTATGTCAACAAAAAAATTAACTTTCCTAATCTTCATACAAATGAAAGTTGACAGATTATTTTAAAATAGTACGTACATATTTTAATAATATAGTATTAATATTAATATTTGTAAGTACAAATGAAATCTATGCCTCAAGGGAGGCCTACAATTATTCAATTTAATCATACACAATGAACAAACACAGATTAAATGGTAAAAGCAGCAAATAAACTGTAATTTAGCAAGGAGGTAGTCAAGGCTTTTAAAAATTTTGAGGGTGCTAAGGGTGGTATCAAAATGTCCCATCATCGCTATATAGCACGTATTGGAAATATTTTAATATATGTGTTTTTTTAAAGTTAAGGTAAGCGACACTTAATCTGATAATAATATAGCTAGTACGTAATATAATGCAATTTTTTTATGAAATTTTGTTAAATTTTTCAGATACCGAATCTTAACTAAAATTTCAAAAATGTACTTTAATGTTTTTCAAGTTACATCTTATTTTTCATTTTTCGGGCTTATTCTCCTTTTTAAACGAATTGAGTGGTAGTCACAGCGGGAAAAATTGCAAAAACTTAGGTAGGATGTATTGTTATGCGGGAAATGCGGAGATCGGGGGTGCTGAGGAAATAAATACCCCCGAGTTGAAACAACGTAACCTTTGATTAGTGATTATACGAGAGAGCAGAGGCGCACGAGGTGTTATTCTCGGAGGCCAAACATGGAGAGCGAGTCGCTTAGCCTCGCTACTAGTACCTAGGTGGTACAGGAATGCGGGGTGGTCCGCTTGTGCGCGTAGGTGCCGAGCTTAGGGCGCAAAGTTAAAAGAGCCTCTAGCTATCGTACGTCACACGTCCGAGGTCACTCGGTCATCGTCCTCGATAGCCTTACTTATTCGCGCGTGTGTGTGTGTTTATGTATTAGGGTAATGTTGTTTATGCGTTGTAAATAGACATATTTGCATTGTGTATACATAGTTTGCTCTCTCCCCAATTTTTTTTTTCTTCTCTGAACTTTGACTCTACCTGTTTTACATTTATTTGCTTTTTTTGTTACTTTTAATTTCATATATTTACTTATAATTTTTTCCGTTTACATCTTTACACAAAAATTATATTTTTACTTACTCATATTTATACCCATGTACATTTTTGTGAATGTTTATTATTATCATTAGGATTCTTTTTTTTCTTTTTTGTTAACTTTTATTTTTTACTGTCAAATTTACATTTTTTTTTTTTAATTTCACATGTTTATGTATGTATATATATATTTACATTGTTCATTGCAAAAGTCGTGTCTTAGTTGCTAACTGGGCCGGCTGCTTCCTGGTTTCTGATTTTACCTGCTCATCGAACAGCTCTCTTGCTTCTCATTCGTTAGCTACCGTTCTGTGCGTAGACAAGTCTTCCAGCAAAATGTTGATGCGTCTGCGGTCACTCTCCCGTCTACCTGTCAACATTATCAAACCTTGAAGCATTATCAAAGTTCCCCATTGTAAAATTCCAAATGACCCTGCTGCCGCGCCTAGCGCTATGTCCGCCGCCATCCATGCGTACTCCTTCCAATCGAAAAATTCCTTTTTCGTTTGCAGTACTTCGCGTACGCGTTTGACTATATCCGCCAATTTTGTACTTACTTTTATTCCGTCATTGAGCTCATGTTCCTGATTATCGAGTTCCTGTAACCCATATCCTGTGATTATTGCTTCTAATAATTCTAGTGGCCCACCTTCTCCTACTCTTTTTATCCTTTGTATATCTTCTTCAAGTTTAATTTTGATCTTTTAAACCTAAATATCCGGTTTTTTTCCTCTTCTTGTCCCGGGTCCAGCCTTTTTCGGATGTTTGAGCTGTGCAGTCTCTCGCTAGGTTTTTACTGCTGAGTTTGTGACTTTCAGCGTCTTGTGCTCGATATGTTTATACTGCACATGTACCTTTTCCTCTCCAATGGTGCTGAATGCATACTGATTCTTCGCATGAAGGCGTGTCCAATATGTGCCCTTTAATTTGGCCAGTATTATTAGGCATTTTTCCATTTTTTTCACTGTCTCGCCTAGTACAAGTCGTATTTCGCGAGGGTGATTTTCTTCTACCTCGTATGTTGGTTCCATTTGTTTGCATATGCGTATTTTAACAAGCTTCTTGCATTGTTTTACTACTTCTTGTGGTATTGGCGCAAATCTTTTCGCCTTCGCGCTGCTTGCTACGTATTCGTATGTTAGCTGTAGATATGCAACGACGTCCGTTGCCTTTAACCCCACTTGTTCCACTGGCAATAATGATATCCTAAGGAGGTCTAACTTTTCTATCGTTACTAATAGTATCTCTATGTGGTATATAATTTTTTCGTTAAATGCAAAGGTAGCTATATCTGCGACTTCCCCAATCTCCTCTTCTGTTGTTTTATTTCCTTTCCCTGGGAACTTGAAATCCAGTCTGAGCTGCCCAGACGAAATTTTTGCTTTAGCTATAGTCCCTTATATTGCATCTGGTAGATGCGACACGATTCGACGTGCTCAATAAATTATATCTGTTGCTGTCCCGAATCTCACTACAAGGTTTTTGGCTAATTGTTCAAACTCCCTCCCCATTTCTAATACTCTATTATATCCGCCTATGAATTCTGTAACTATTCTTAACTCTACCTGTATTATTTTTCCCGCTTTATCTTCGAATCTTTTTATGCTCTGAAGCTGCTTTTCCATCATCACCAAACGTTGTAATCCTCAATTGTTCTGCTAGGTACGGAGTTGTATCGGCTGTGTCAGTCAGTTTCGACTCTACCGATTCTTGTATTTTCTTCTTTTCTGCTTCTGTTGCCTGTCCCTGAATTAGCACTGTTTTCAATTTATAACCAATTTTCTGACACACCACTGCTCTGTACGCCTCTTTTATTCTTTCTCGTATCTTTAAGGCTTTATGTGTGGCCTGCTCTATTTGCGTTGCGCATTTATCCTCCCTTCTCAAAGTCACTCTGAAATTCCACCGTGCTTGCCTGCTTGCACTTAGAAATGCATTTTATTCTTCGATTAGCTGGTTCCAATCCACGTACTATATCATTTTTCAGGTTGACGTGACTGATTCTACCGGACCTTAATTTTCTATCAATATTCTAGAATTTCTTTCAATAAATTCTACTTTCCCCGGTTGTTCTGTCACCGGTAGGGCCCCAGCCTTGAAACATAAGATTCGCGTTTTTCTTTACAACCCATGCGTTATTCTGTACTTCTGCTTATTAATCATCTTCCTAATACACTTGCACTTATATACCGTCGCCTGGCACGAAGACTCGTATAGTTCAGGCTTGCACGAAGTACCGTACAGTTCGAGCCTTCGGACGAAGACCCGTACTGTTCACGATGCTTGGACGAAGCCCCATACAATTCGCTGAGCTTGGACAAAAATCCGTATAGTTCGCTGAGCTTGGACGAAGACCCGTACAGTTCACTGAGCTTGGACGAAGCCCCGTACAGTTCATGATACTTATGGACGAAGAAGTTATTTGTTTGTAAAACGTAATTAAATGTTTTTTAATATTCAGGCCTGAGCTTTCGCTTAATAGCCAGGGGGTGTATTTAAAAAAAAAAAGGTTGAACAAACCACTGTGACTCGGAGTCTTATAGCTAAAGCGTGTTCAGCTAATTGTGAGGCCTTCAGTATTTGCACTAAGTGGCACACAATTTCGCCATTATTCGACCTTTTAAACTAGTGGTCTGGCCATCAGCATGCGTACTAATTGGCACACGACCTTGTTATATTAATATGGCGAGGGGAATTAAGGAATTTTTACTTTTGTACTATTAAATTTAACTTAGATTTTTACATCTTTTAAATACATAGGGGCAGTGACGGTGCTAGACGAGATTTGTTTTGTGCTTGTCCCGGAACAATATTGATTCCTATTTATAGTGTCTTATTTGTCTTAGTATACAAAAAAATTAAGACAAGAAATCTGAAATGTATTAATTAATATGTCTTTATTAAAAACGCTACTTCTATCTACGATTAGATGTAAAATAGTAATATACATAGACAATTCGAAAAAAGAGTTTTCTTGTTAAATTATATGTATTGTTAATACATAAGTATGGATTTTTTCAAAGAAATAGTAATTGTTGTAAGGATAAGCAAGTAGTATTAAGCATTTTAGTAGAATATAAGCTTTATAGTAGATTAAAGTTGCAAATTAAGAAAATTAAATATAATTTTGTTCTAG
Organism: Copidosoma aretas; assembly: GCA_030522625.1. NCBI lineage: Eukaryota > Metazoa > Arthropoda > Insecta > Hymenoptera > Encyrtidae > Copidosoma > Copidosoma aretas. The sequence continues at coordinate 23,298 of JAPYYV010001985.1, forward strand.
AACATGTAATATTTCCAGTGCTAAGATTTATCGGTTTTTCTCTGTTCTTACTTCTTAATTACCGTTTTTCGTATTGACTTCTCTTAGTTTAAGAATAATAAATGTAAGTAATACACTATGTGTCTTATTTTTTACTTACTCCTTTATTTATCCATTTACTACCGTTATTAATTTGTACCTGAGTCCGGCGTTTTGTGCGGGAGTATTCGTACAAGTGTGGCGAGCTGTACGAATCTTTGTTAGGACTGTACTGGTCTTTGTCTAAACTCAGCAAACTGTACGGGTTTTCGTCCAAGCTCAGCAAACTGTACGGGGCTTCGTTCAAGCTCAGCGAACTATACGTATCTTCGTCCAAGCTTAGCGAACTATACGGATCTTCGTCCAAGCATCGCGAACAGTACGGGTCTTCGGCCAACGCCGTGCCGTGAACTGTACGAGTCTTCGTGCCAGGCGACAATATACTCTGTGTTTTTTATGTTTATTTTTTTTTTTTTCGACTACCTTTATACTTTTAAATGTGTTCTTATCTATCGAACCGTCCGAACGCTACGCTTACGAGGAATGTACACATACAATTTATTATTTCGTTCAGTAATTTTGATAGCTGACCTTTTTGCCTCTTTTCTATCCCTATTGTTATTCTGACTACTTTAAACAAACATTTTTTGTTTTCTTCGCTAGCCGTCCGAAGGCCACGCTCGCGACGCGACGTTACGTGCTCTTTTACTTGGTTTATTGTAATTTATTTGTTCGCTCCCTTATTACAATTTTCTGCCGTCTATCCCATTGTTGATTTCTTCCATATCCGATGATTGGGTTTTTGTAACGCATGCTTTCTTAATATTATTTACATGTTTTACACTTATCTCGTCACCATTTTTCAATTTTATATTGTGATTTTTGTAATCTATTCCCACAATTTCATATGGACCTTCGTACTGTGCTTCATACTTTTTTTTGGCTCCCTTAGGACATATACCGCCTCTCCTTCTAGGAAAAATCTTGTGTTAAGCTTTTTATCATAATAATACATAGATATATACTTCGCCTGCACTTGATTTATGGCTGCAATTGTTCTTAACCGCGTCATTGTTTTCATCAAATCGTCTACGTATTCGTCATTAGTTTGTCCGTTTGTTGTTTTCTTGAAGCTTGACGGAATCCTGGCTGGGTAGCCCAGTAATACCTCTTGAGGTGCCATACCTGTAGCTGAGTGTTCTGTCGTATTGTACGCACACATGCTCATCTCCAGATGTTCGTCCCAATGGTCGTCTTTATCTACGTATGCCTTCAGATACTCCGTTAAAATATGGTGCATACGTTCTTTTATACCATTACTTTGTGGGTGAAATGCTGTAATGCCTGTTTTGCCTAATTAAAATACTCTTGCGAACTCTTCTAATAATTTTTTTTGAAAGTGTGTGCCTCTATCGGACAAATTTTTTTCTGGTGTGTCAAAGTATGCTTTTACTCTGTCCAAAAGAGCATTAGCTGTTTTTAAAGCAGTCGCTCTCTTTACTGGTACCAAAATTATATTCTTTGTAAACCAATCTTGGATCGACAATATGTGGCTGTTGCCGTGTGTAGATTGATTGTTGATCGGGCCATAAAAATCGATCGATATTTTTTTAAACGGTTGACTTTGCGTATCTGTTACAATGAGTGCCTGTCTTGTTTTTACCCTAACAAGCGTCTTCGATTGGCATGATTCACAACCCAACATAAACTGACGCACGTCCGGTCGCATGTTCCTCTAATAATAATCCTTCGCGACTTTATTGTACGTTTGGTTTATGCCCCTGTGGTCTTCCATGGATGATTCGTGATATTTTTTTAGCACCACGAACCGCTGCTCCGCCAGTGGCACTGTTAAGTAATTTAAATTTAAAACCGCTGATACTTTCACATTTTAAAAGATATTTTTGAGCTGTTACGCAAAGTAATCCCACTGTGCTGCGCTTGATATCGCAAGGTATCATATAATACCCACTGAATCTATGTTGTTAAACCCCATGATTTGTTTTAGAGACAATATACATTTGTTAATATCCGATTTCAATCATGTACTGTCAAAGTGCCTTTTGATGTATAATTTCATCACCGAAACTTTTCTTACTTTTAATCTAGTGATGTCTCTAACCCTTTTACCCTTCTTAGGTATCGCTACTATGTTTATGTAACCTCTCTCCTGAAGCGCATCTATGACTTCTGTGTCCGGTATGTTTTCCATTATTGTGCAGAAAGCGATGTTGTCGAGGTATACCAACGGTGTTCATTTATTTTTTTTAGTCTTTTGAATGGTGGTATGTCTTCTATCTTCGGGCTTCCAGGGCGGTCTTTGTATTGGTAGCCGCGTCCTTCACGCTCTGTACCTTTCTAGACCAGGTATGGTTGTGCTAACCTCGTAGTAACCCGTAGAGTCATCACCACTATGTCCTTCTATATTATTATTTGGCAAATCTTTGCCGTTCTCCTCTTTATATTTTTTCATTTCGACGATCTCATTGTCTATCTGATTGTCAGGTATCTCTGTTTTTTCTGGCTCCGCTACTAAACTTGGCTCTTCCAGTGGTTTCAGTGGGGGTGAAGAAAGATCGCCTTTTTCTAGAACTTGTTTCTCCCTTGATTCAAAATCTGATTCCTCAACTTGTAGCTTTGTCTTAAAATCTTCCTAGTGATTTCTAGATTTATGCAGTCATGAACATGTTTCGAATGCAGCAACAATTGTCTTAACCGTTTTGCGGTCATACCTAAATCAAACAACATGATGAGGCTGTAAAACAGGCAGTTACCATCGCCACTTACATCCACTACCTGCCACTCTTTCGAAGGCTATGCACAATTTCCATCTGATCTGCGCTTCTGCTCACTAAGCGCTTCGTTTAAAATGTATGTGCACTTTTCTCCTAGATCGTCATTCCTAAAATCAACTGATGCCATAGGGGTTTCCTCGCGATTTAAAGGTAGTATTTCTTCTTGATCATTCCACAAAAGGTTGGCTCCCTCGCTGCTGATCTTACTTCCATTTTTCTCTTTTCCACTCTTGTTCTCCGTTCTCACATCCTTTTTATTTGCTTTTTTATCCTGTTTCTTGGGTTAGTTATCATCTTTGCCTACGTCGCTACCACTATCCCCTACTTTCCATACATAAATCCTGACTCTTGGTCTGTCTCCTACTTTACTGGTCCATATGTCGATGAAAACTTTTGTTTTAACTCTATTATCCTTACCTTCCAGAACGCCAGCGAAATCATTCGACACTTTTGGTCTTTCTTGTCTGGTTATTCGATCTCCTAGAGCACTACAACTTCTTGAATGTCTACCTTCATTATTTTTTTCATCCATCCTAAATTCTGGCCCTTCTGAATGTAGATTTACTATTTCCAAGTCCTCGTATTTGGCTCCTTCTAACTGCACCTCACCGTTGACTGCTATTGTCTCCTTGCTCTGTGTGGTCGTTTTTGGGGTGATGGAAAATTTTGGTCTTAGTCTGTTTAGTGTGTCTAGCTGCGCCCATGCGTTAAGATTTCGTCTTCCACTTGTTGATTTTTGTCCGTTATTTCTTTCTTCTCTAAACACTTTCTATCCCTTCGTTTTTTCATTTCCGTTTTTTCGTCTGACAAATCTGAATTATATTATATTCTTGCCTCCCTTAACTTACCGTCCACTCGTACTCTTGCTTTTGTTCTGATTTGAAATATACGAGCTGGTGGACTTCTCTTTCTCTTGTTCATCTGCCATTTAATACAGCTCTGCACGCGGTAGTTCCGGGCTCTTTTCGCCTTCTTTCATAACTGGATTCCTCGAAAGTGCGTCCGGGGCGTTGTTCAGGGTACCTAGTCGGTGTACGATATCGAAATCATACCCCTGTTACTCTGCTTTTAGCCTATTAAAGTGAATGTCCGACTTTTTGGACGAGTAAAAATGCTTCAATGGTCCGTGGTCTGTTATCACCGTGAACTTTTTACCGTATAAATAAGGTCCAAACTGCTCTTTTGCAAACCATATCGCCAGCAGCTCTTCATGGTAAGTTGGACACCTAAGTTCGCTACCTTAAAGTCATCGTGATGCATATCCACATGGCCAGTCTTTAACTATTTCTCCCCGACTGAGAATTGCGCCAATAGCATAGTCTGATGCGTCGCGTCAGTCGTAACGATAAGAGGTTTTCTTAAGTTAGGTGTTGTCAACACGGGTTCTGAGCACAAAGCGTCAGCAAGTGTCTTAAAGGCTTCTTTTTGTTCTTCATCCCACTTAAATTCCGTATCTTTTTTCGTTAACGTTGACAATAGTCTTAATTTCTTCGCGTAGTATTTTAAAAATTTCCTGTAATACCCGGGAAATCCCAAAAACTGCTTTATTTTTTTTGCATTCGTCGGTTTAGGGTATTTTCTGGCCGCCTAGATCTTTTTAGGGTCTGTCTTTACTTTACTATTACCAACCTCATGACCAAGTACTTTTGCTTCTCTCTTCAGGAATTGGCATTTTTGAGGTTCTATGGTCATGTCTGCCTTTGCCAATCTTTCCTCTAATCTCTTTAAACGTTCCTCGTGCTCTTCGAGTGTTCCTGCAAACAACATGATGTCGTCCTTGTACACCTTAATTTTTCATCCTTGTATATCCACTAGAGCTAGTGTTGTAGCCCTTAAAAAGGTGTTTGGTGACTTTGAGAATCCCATCGGCCTTCGTTTATATTGGTAGTGGCTGTCAGGTCCCGAGAATGCTGTTTTGTGTACGTCCTCTTGCCAAATTTTAATTTGGTGAAAGCTACTTTAGGAAAGTCGACTACTGAGATGTACTTAGCAGCCGCTAAGTGCTCTAATATGTCGCTTTAAAAGAGTAGTGGGTAACAGCTTCTAACGTTATTTCGTTTAGCTGCTTGAAATCCGTGACCCATCGCCACTTCTTCTCGCCATTCAGTCCCGGTGGTTTAGGCACTATTCATATATTTGAATTATACGGAGAGGTCAACGATTCTATCACGTCCAAGTCTATTAATTTTTTTATTTCTCTTCTGATGTTTTCTTTCACAGCCTGTGGGTATCTATATCTTCTGACTACAAATGGCTTTTTCGTTGTAGTCTCAGTTTTGTGCTCCACCAAATTCGTTGTTTTTAACGCCTCCCCGTCCAAACCAAACACGAACGGATTCACCGCTATTAATCTTCTTATGTGCTATAGTTCTTTATTATAGCCCTCGGTATCTACCAACGTCATTATTTTCTTAATCCTTTCCTCAATATTTTTAAAACCACCTAAGTCGTCCCCTTCCTCTCCACTCTCGTAACCACATAGTGGCTCTACATATGATTCCCAGGCTCCGTCGTCTCGTAATATTTTTCTATCATGCTTTTTTTTACTTTTATTTCTTAACATGACTGTTTTTATGCCTCTAAGGATCTTTTCTACCAAGTCTCTGGTCTTTCTATTCGCCTTGCTTAACTCTTTTACCACTTCCGGGTCGTGACAAAATTCTAGTCATACTTTGTCGTCTGTCATGACTTTTGCATTTTTCCACCTTTCGCCCTCCATTGACGTAACTTCCTCGATTAAATTATTTTCTCCCTGCATTTTTTTTTTTTTTTTTACTTGTATATTTTGTGCTTTACCTCGATTGTAAGACAATTTACACAATTACACTACAGCTCAGATTTTCTCCCTTTTTCTTATCCTTTGTCCTTTTGCTTTGCTTTTTCTTTGTTTATTGTTATTATTATTTTTGTCTTTCTGCCTTGCCTGGACTGCTGCCACGATCAAGACTATAATCAGCATCCCGGGGGCCACGTTGGTCCTTTTTATCGAAAACATTTCTTCCCGATGGTGCGTTGCGTGGCGTAATCCCGTCTCATTGTTCTCCCCCGTTCGACTTTCTGGTGATGTTCGCCTCCTGGATAGATGCGATGTCGTTAGCACCTCCAATCAATTGCCACGGTTGTCCGCTTTTTGCTGCTTGTTTCAGCAATCACTAGTCACGTGTATCCTCTTTTCACTGTTTTTTTTCCAATCACTTGTTATGTGCCTGCTATTAACTGTTTGTTCCACTCACGTTAATTCTTTTTATTTTCAACGCACTGCACTATGGGTCCTTTCCGACGACAAAAACATAAAAAAATTACTTATTTTTTGTCGTGCACAGCTCACGCCTCCATGTCAAGCGCCAAAAAGTTAGGGGTCGGGTTATTTACAACTCTATGTTATGCGGGAAATGCGGAGGTTGGGGTTGCTGAGAAAATGAATATCCGCAAGTTAAAACAACGTTACCTTTTATTAGTGATTATACAAGAGAGCAGCCGCGCACGAGGTGTTATTCTCGGAGGCTGAACAGGGAGAGCGAGTCGCTTAGTCTCGGTGCTACTACCTTGGCGGTACAGGACTGCGGGTTGGTCCGCTTGTGCGCACAAGCGCCGAGCTTAGATCGCGAAGTTACAAGAGCCTCTAGCTATCGTGCGTCACAGTCTACTTATTTTTAGTATAATTTTTATAGGAAAAATTGTATTTTCTGGGAAACCTGTCTAAGTTTTTGCAATTTTTTTCCGTAATTACTCCCAGTGAACTTTTCCTACGAAAATAATGAGCTCAATAAATTGACAATTAGATAAACATTGAAAAAGATTTAGGCAATTTAATGAATTTTTGTTTTAACCCTCGGTATGTCACGAATTCAACACTAAAATTTTATAAAAAAAATCATTTGATATTCAGCACTAGCTATATTATAGTCAGGTTAAGTTACACTTCCCATAACTTTTAATAAAAATTTATTATAAACATATTGCAAATATGTGTTATATGTGGCTGATGATAGCCACCTTAATAAAACCGTCTATGGGTGCACTTGTAAATTTATTCTGACATAATTTTTTCCATATCCGAAGTATTGAAGTATTGAATTAAGTATATATTATAGCATATTTTTATTGCATTCGTTACTAAAAGTCTATGCCAAAATACAATAAATAGTTTTGTGTAGCCAGAAAAAAATTCAAACATATAATAAAAAATTTTAATTAGAAAAAGTATTTGACGAAGTTTTTAAAAACAGAAATTTCTTTATTAGGTATTGTTTATCAACATCTTGACACTACGTGGAAAAAATTTCAAGGCTTTAGAATCAGTAAAAAATAATTGAGAAACAGTTTACTAAAGAAATGCCCTGCCGTAACACGTATCCTGGCTCATTTTTTTCACTTTTCTTCCCTCATATGTACTCAATCAGTATTTTAAAGAGCTAAAACTGATAAGTGTAAAGATTTACCTTCTTTCATGTAATTTTTTTTTTATTCAAACGGCATTTTTAGTGTGATTAGTTTAAATATGTGCTTTTCCATAAGCTCCCGTGTTTAACCTAAAAAATAAAAGGATCGACAACTTTTCTCTAAATCAACTTAACTCCACAAAATTGTAACTAAGTCATTTATACGTTATAAATTATTAGTTTGTTATGTTTTATCGATATTGAAACCGTATTCACAGTACCGACAGTACTACCTTAAGGGATCCAACCAAAATTTTTTAAGGCTTATGTTATGTAGGAAAAATTGTCGGGGGGGGGGGACTTTCTTATAAAAATCTTTATGTAATATGGGGAGATGTATGTATCGTAAATCAATTGTAATTTTTGATAAACAACAGTTTAGTTTTTAAATTCTCGCGTTACTGTTAATCGTCAAAGATGGTCTAAATTATGCTTTCTCACAATTTTATAGAAAGTTTTTGTAGTACAACACTTGTCAGAAAATATCCCAATAGGCCAACAATGATTATAGAAAGAAAATTTATTGCCTAGCAACCATTTGTTAGAGCGTATTTTGTGCACGTTTCAAAAATTTGTAGGATTTAAAGGCTGCATCAGAATATGTATCTATGACCCTTAATTCTCACTATTAATCATTGTTATACAAAACTACTCTATACTTCTAAGACAAAAAATAGCAATGGGCATCTATTAAAGTTAATAGTCGGGCATCTAGATCGATAGACATGCTATTTTGTGAAAACACAAATAGTACTTAATAACCATAGAGATATAAGAATGTAGTGATCAAGAGAGCAGCTACGGTGTAATAAGACTAAAGAGAAACGGTTTTTGTCTAACGGCCCACACACGATCGGCTATTGCTCTCCTTATATATGGCTAGACAAAGACAGATAAGGCTGTCAGAAGGAATTGTTTTCTCTTTCTATTATGATAACGCTGCGGCTTACGCGGCTACCTAGCACTAGTGTTACTTTATTCTTATATCTATATGCTAATAGCCAACAAATAGTTACATTCTTAAACATCTTGAATTCTACTTGGATCTTTTCTTAGACGATCTTTCTTATCTTTCAACACTTATTATAATTATTTAACGAAAATATTATCTCCATCGCAAAACAATAATATTTATTTTTTTCATCACAATATAAGTTTATTCTTATTTTCAGCTACTTATTATTTTTCAAAACAAAATATCAGACTTTTGTTTTGCTCGAAAAACAGAAAAAGAAGAGCTTTTAAAAGATTTAACGTGTAGTTTAAGTCGGCCATCAAATTCTGATTTGATCAATGTTGCATCTTATGATTCAGGTACGTTAAAACATTTTTTATGTTATTGTTAGGTTGTAGAAACTAAAATTGACTAAATATATGTATGCTATAAAAAGTTTGGTTTTCCTCTAAAACAATTTTCTTAATGTATGGTCAAAGCCTGTTTCATCATCCAGCTTAAGTTTGGTTTACAAGACTTGACCAGGCTGCGAATGAATTTTTCTATTATAAATTGGGTTTTAGAAAATCATTTAATTTATTCATTTGTATATGGTTTTAATGTGATATATTTTTAATATTTTTAAAACAAGATGTTAATAATGAATACATCTTACTCAATTTTCTGGCCCATACTTACAATAATATTAATTTTTAGTCTATTCTCAGTCAAGATTCTATGCAGTTTAATATATATATATATATTTATATATACTAAGATTCTTTCCACCAGTTGGATTGTTGAATTCTCTATAAAGTACTATTTTGTAAGAAGAGCGCCCAGATAGCGTTATACATTAAATGTGACTTAAGGAAACAAACGGCATTTGCATGTTGCACATCCTATAAGATACGATATTGCATATAATTGTTTCAGAAAGTAATCGAATGGATAACTTTTTAAATAAATTCCCTCATCAAAAAATATAAAAAACAATGTTCTATCTGATTTTTGAATATTTCGGCCCAGTAAAGTGTTCAATATGATTTTAAGAAAATGGAAACCACACCAAGATTACTAGGTGGTTCCAAGGTCAATAGGTGGTTCAGAGCAGACTTTCGTAAGTGCGTATAAGATAAAAATTAATTATGCCAACTATACTCTGTGAATTTTTATTAAATAATAAGTGGCCCAGTTACGATAAAAGTTAAGACAAAAATACTAAAAAAATTAATTGCCCTTTTACTTGACTAGGGGGCTCCGCCCCCTGCGCGCTCCGCGCGCCAACCCCCGCCATTAAATCATATTAATTTCTACAATTTTTTAAGAAAAATCAAATGATTAGCCATTCAGGACATGAAATTTTAATTTTTTTTTCATTAATATTACTTTTTATTCAATTTTTCATAATCTCGATTTCAAGTTTTCTCGCGCTTGACCAGTCTTAGCCAATCACAAAACGAGTAAAGAAGCTTCACCACGTGACCCATCACTTTTTTCTATGTAAATAAATACATCTTGCAGAATAAGACTGTTACAGATAATAGTTTCATAACCTACTCAAGATAATTCAGAAAAAGTTTATCTTACCTGTTTACTTAATCATGAATAAAAGTCTTTTGTAATGCAGAGGCCACATAAATTTTTTTTCCATCCATTCTTTATCTCTTGCACACAGATGTAGCTTAAGCATCTCTTACTTAGGACAAAACATTGTGTGTACAAAGAGATATACGTGTACAGATAATACAAATTTATTCTTGGAATTTTTCGCAGCAGTTGAATGCAACACTGATCGATTTGAGAAAAGCTCTAGTTGGTATGCACAAAAAAGTAAATTAAAGCCTCTAAAATAAAATACCTGGTGAATGTGCTCTTTGAAGCCCTAAATAAATTGTTTGTATCAGGCAATCTACCATCGTTTATTAATGTCATCTGTAGCAGTACGCGAATTTTCCTCAATAAAACTGGAAATTTTCTTTGACAGCTTTTGTGTTCTTGCAAATAAATTTCGACAATATAACAATTCAAAAAATTATGCTTTATAATTTCATTAAGTTTGTATTTTCTAATTTTTTTATTTATAGTATTGTTATGTTTGGAATGATGGTGGTCTTAGGCCAGGTCTATTATCTTACTGCCTGGGCAGTACTGCTAATAAAAAGTGTCACAGATCTAGATATATTATGTTTCTCTTTTTGTATGTAGTATCGTGATATAATATTTTATATTAATTTTTTTATATATTCAACAGTTCTACACTTGGGCTATAATTAAGACTAAATGTTGTTATTGAAAAGATGCTGCCATTTACGAGCAGCGATATGCTGTTTTTATTTATTAATACTTAAGGTATGATGACTTACTAAGGTCTGGCCGTGGATTTATCGCGGGCTTGAAAATCATAAGTTTATGGACCCTTTAAAACTTTGTTTGATACCACTGCTATCATGTATCAAAACACTTGAAACTCTCTCTTTTTTTTTGGTGACAATATGCGCACGTAATAACGCATTTTACGATAGAGAACGAGAGAGATAGTATTCTATAATTAATATTCTTATAACGTATGTCATAGCTTTGCGTGTCTCTCTCTCGGTCTCTCTCTCGCTCTCTCTCTCTCTCTCTCTCTCTCTCTCTATTTTCTTTCGGGTAAGCGAAGTTCTTGAGATTTAAAAGCAGATGAAGCACTACGATGAAAGTGGTGGGAAACCGTAGGAATAAAAATCTGCGATAGATGTATGTCCGAGTCAAAAACGCTGGCATATACTCGGTGCCTGCACTCTTTGATGAGAAGGAGCTGAGAAATATCAGCTCACACTTGTCTTGCACTTTCTTCGCGATTATATGTAGTGCTTATGTTACATGTAGGTTATGATATAGCACCCGCCCTCCCCCTCCTTACTCACTAAAATAGTTACTAGAACTTGCAATGAAAAACTTGGAGCAGTGTGACCAAAAAAATTATAGCTAATTGCGGCTTAAGGCTATTAAAATAAGTTTAATTTTGTTGACATGATTTATTTCATAACCCAGTATTTACTAAACTGTACTAGTAGATGTATGCCAAATGTTATTTCTAAATATAGTTCGTACTACAGAAATCGCACGCTTATTTACATATATTTCTATGTTACCATACTTTTCAATCTGTGTGTAAATTATATCAGGACAATAAAATTATGTGAGAGGGTGAGAGAGAGAAAACAAATTGCTATACTTTTCCCCCACAATTTGTCCTACGTTATCGATATGGTTGGCGTGCTAGTTACAAAAATCTTTTATTAGTGGTTCCAAACGAGTTGTTGTCTTTGATATTACGACTACCAGAGAATTCATTGGTGCTGTTGTCGTAAGGCGCTGCATATCCATTGGTTCTTAATCGAATGAGGTAGACATTTTTTTATGATTCGAAATAGAATGTTTATCAGCTGCCGGTGCTGATTACGTGCCCTGTTGTCCTTTTTGTCATTAATAGCTTGGATTGACAAGGTCGTTCCATTTACCTTCGCGCTCTTTTACGAACCATTCAGTGTAGCAAATACCTAATAAATACAGTTGTTGCCATAGTTGTATGATATGAAATATGATCAATAGTGTTATAAATCTTGCATCATCGGTACTAAGGATTGTAAATAACTTCACAGATGATTCCGAGATGATCCTGCATTTTTATTAAGCGATTCTTTGTTATGTTATCAAAAGATTAAACTTCATTTTCTGATCGCCAGTTTTCTATGCATATCCTTAAAGTGATCGTTTAAGAGGGATGTTTTTTATCGAATATAATTATTTAATGATTACATTCTGTATATATGCTACAAGCGCCTAATTTAATGTTTTCATATTCTGCCGTAAACTGTGTTTCATAGACTTGAGTATTTTCGGTGTTATGACTTTAGCTAGAGTTTCTTGGATTTGGCTAGATTTTTTCATTTCTTTTGCATAGCAGTGGAAAAATTAGATAATATTCTGTTTAAATGTTGTACTTTTTTAGTACACGTGTTTTCAAAGTTAAAAACATCGTAGTAGAGTTATTATTGACTGGTAGCTCCTTGTAGCAGTCTTTTGTTCTAGTTGATGTAAGATGACATCTGTGTACAAATAATTTATCATCGAGCATGCGTTATTGTGCACAAATGAACTTTGTGTCTGATTTATTTATTAGTTTTCAGCCATTAGGCCTAGAAAACAGACTTGCATATATGTTCTTGGAAAAATTACAATATAAAATTTGACAAAATCATCTTAAAACTAAAACCTGCATTGCTACAATAAAATTTTGAATCCTAGTTACCATAACTATACAATATTTCTCCTTTTGTACTAATAAAACTTAACACTATAGTTTTTGGAAGCTTTTACATTTCTTGTTGACAGGTACTCGCATAACCGTATATCCTTGTATTCACAGTCAGACTTACTTCTAAACATGCATATTGTACTTATATGACATATAATACAATTTTGCTCGCTGACTTACGATATTTACATACTCATTTTTATTCATCTTTCTCCCCCCCTTTTCCCTCTTTACCCCCTCTTTTCTGAATGGATCGCATTATTTATTGGTTTTAAAACCTTATACGTAGCTTTCTTTACATTTTCATTTAATAGCCAGTAAATTTTCTCTTGTAAATTCATACCTTTGGATACCTCATCTACATTTAAGTTTTCGCATTTTCGCAACATATGTTTCCCAATTTCCCTCCCCTTTTTTACATAATACACAAGATCCATCTTTTTCTTTTAACCAATACTTATTCCCTGTTTCTGAATTGCCGCATCGTGCCCTTGCAATTACGCTAATACATGTATGTTTTTGGTGCCTCTTTAAATACATCGGTTATCCAACCGTCTCCATTTTCTTATAAATCTTATTGTAATCGTAAGCATATATTTTACTGTCGACATTTTGCATTTTAATATCCTTTTGTCTTTCTAACACTAACCCATTAACCTTCTTACCTTTATCTCTTAGTCTTTCTATCTACACTCCGCTTAATCCCTGACTATTTAAAAACTGTTCTCTTTCTATACTAGTTTTTAACTTTAAATCCTTTTTTAACCACTCTACCAGGCACAATTTTGTAAGTCTGTCTTCACTTTGCTTGAAAATCTTCTCTTCATAATTTAATGCTCTCGTGCCCCACTGAAAACCCAATGAATTCATGCCCAATTCCCTCATTATTATATACCTCGGAGTGCAGAAGTCTTGTTTAAGAACCCAATTAAAATAATCCATCTGTACCTTTTCTAATTTGTTTGCACCTTTCCACCTAAAGATTTCTGCCCCGTAACCCATAGTACTCTTTACTAAATATTCCTAAAGCATTACCCTTCTCCCAAAATCCTCCTTGCATTTTCTTTCCCCCAAACTCCATGTTTTCTTTGCAGCCACCATCCCTTTTCTTTACAATTCATTTATATGATCTTTGTAATTTCCTATTCTATTAAATTTAAAACCCAGGTACTTAAACTTTTTTACCTCTTCCAGCTCCCCTCTGTCCCATTTTCACACTTCTTTCTTGCTATTATCAGCTTTATTAAAGACTAGAATTTTTTATTTTTCCTCGCTTACGAGCTTACGAGCTTCCTTTTCTTTGCAAACCTTTTCAATATACCCATCATATCAATCAAAGCCTCTCTATTGGTTGCAAGTAAGACCTTATCATCTGCATGAGCTAATGACCATATTCTACTCCTACCAATCGCGACTCCCCCCACGTTCCTATCTCCGAACTCGTCTTCCAAATCCGCAATGTATATACAAAATAGAATAGGACTTAATAAACACCCCTGTCTTAAACCTTTTGTCACCCAGAATTCGTCCGTTAGTTCTTTTTCTACTCTGATCCTGATCTTTGTTTCTTCATACAGGTTTTTTATTCGGCTGACTAGGTACTTACTAATCCTTTTTTTTCCACGATTTCCCACAGGATATTCCTATCTACAGTGTCAAAGGCTGCTTTTTAATCAACAAATAACGCGTATACTTTTTCTTTACCCTCTTTGGCTTTTTGTACCACATAATTTAAAATAAAAATGTTGTCGATAGTCGACCTACCTTTCCTAAGTCCTGCCTGTCCATCCGGTAAAAGCCTTTTTTCATTTATTTTCCCCTCCAACCTTCCCCTCAACACCTCAGTATATACTTTATACGCAGTCGACAAAACCGAGATTCCTCTGTAGTTTCCCAGTTTGTCTTTGTCTCCTTTTTTAAACAGAGGTACAATTATCGCCGTCTTCCAATCTTCCGGAATTTCGTCCCTCTCCCACACCGTAAATAGAACTGCGAACAAAGCATCCCTCACATTTTTACCCACAAGTACCCAGGCTTCATTTGGAATTTTGTCTATTCCCACCGCCTTCTTTTTTTTAAGCTTCCCGATTGCTTTATTAATTTCCATTTCATGGATACTTACGACTTTATTCTCATCGTCCATTAAAACATCTTTCACCCCCATTACCCTTTTTTCTTCACGTTTTAATGAGTATCTAAAGTGACTTTTCCACCCTTCCAAGCTTATATTATTTTCCGCGGCCTCCCTTTTATTCCTAAATTTATTTAAGAACTTCCATACTCCACTTACATTCTTAATGCTTCCCAGCTCCAATTCTTCCCGTTCTTTCTCTTCCTTTTCTTTTTCCATGCATAAATCTCTCCATTCCTATCTTTTATTTAAGTAACTTTCCTTATCATCTTTCCCCTCATCCTCCATGTAACCAAGGCCTTTTTAACCTCTCTTTTCATTTTTCCACACTCTCTGTCCCACCAACGTTTCTCCCCTAACCTCTTATTTTTTATCCTAATTTCTTTTTATTCATAGCTCCACACACCTTGACTTTCATTAACTCCCAAATATCTCTAGCCTTTAAATCCGTCCCTGCAGTATTTTCAAATTCCTTAGTATTCCCTTTGTATTTTAATATACTTTCACCATTCCACACATGAATTTTTTTCTTTAAATCCTCTCGTTTGTGACCCTTATTTGGCTCTAGAACCTTACCCACCAAATTTAACCTGAGAGGCAGGTGATCAGAATCTACTCTATTCTCTATCCAAAACTTTTCTATTTATCAGCCCAGCAACACCCTGCTGACACGTAATCAATGACAGAGTTGCCCCTTGCTCCTATGTAAGTGTATTCTCCCTCTTCGTCACCCTCTCATTTCCCGTTCAACATATACCATCCCTTATTATTTAATAAATCTATTAACTTATGCCCTTTCCTACTTATTACTTTATCTTTGCTTTTTCTACCTATGTCAGCTACATCATCCTCCCCCCTGCCCCTGCATCGAAATTGCCTATTCTGATATTAAAATCCCCCCCAATTATTAAATTTTCATCTAAAAAATCCATGATTTCTAGTGCCTAAATAGGCTCAGCTAAATTTCCTGTATTGTAAACTGAAAAAATATTTATATTTTTACTCATGTTTCTTATTACAGACTTCACAAGCCCTTCTTATACAATCTCCACAATTTTGCTTCCTGCACTTAAACACCATTCCGAACCCCAATCAAGAAACCTCCTTTAGCCCTCCCTTTTTTCATTTCTCTGATAGCACGCACTGCTTTCCATGTAAACTATGTAGAGAGTCTATGTTTTCCAATTTCCTAGTCGTTTTTCTCCAACCAACTTTCGGACAGACTCACAAAATCGCCACTTCTATAAAATTCTAAAAATCCTTATCTTTATCATGAAAACCAGCAATATTTCAGAACAATACCGATATTTAATCGTCACATCATCTGCCCCCTACACTATTCTCACATCCGCTTCCCCGCCTCTGCCTTACTCTAAAAATTTTTTATTTTTATTTAAAATTACATCATCACTAGGAGAATCAGAGCTTCGTTGTTTACTACCCTTAGATTTATTCCTATCACACCCTGTTTCATTACTGCATTCGGCGCTTTGCCCTGTGGTCCCCTTATTTAACGACGCAGTTGTGCCGTTTTTCTCTTCGGCTACCGAACGTGCAACATCTTCCAATTTATTCCACACACCTCCTATCTGCACCCTTCCCTGACTTATTTTTATTTCCGAACCTTTTTTTTTTATCTTTAGCCCATTTTACTATTGATTCTTGTTTTTTTCTGTCTTCATAAGACATATCTTTTTCAATATATATTTGAACCCCTTAATCTCATTTTATTTTTTATAACACGCACCCTCTCTTTCATGCTACCTAGTTTAACACAAATTACTGAACTGCTCCTCCATACACTTACGACCTTACACACATACTTTCCTGTGACTGTCTTTAACAAGCAATCGACCCAGCCTTTCAAGTCATCACCCACATCAACAGCGCCTTTAATAACAACATTACACTTTCTGTCTATTCTTTCACTTTCACTTATTATTCTCTTCATTTTAATGACCTCTCTGTCCGATAAGCTTACCCCGCTTACGCTGGTTGCCAAGCTCCACATCGAGCCTCCTGCGCTGCTGCCCCTTGATGCCTGCAAACCCGGCAGCCACTTTCCACGTGAGTCGAGCGATGTCCCGTCGTCGCCGCTTGCAGCCACCTCATCCATCCTCTCCCGTCCTTCTATCTTTTTCTCGCAATCTTCCAGCCGCTTAAACATCTGCATTTCCTGCTCCTTCAAATCAATCGTGGCTCTCTCTATCTTTATCCACTCTTGTTTAATTCTGCTTAACTCCTCCTTGCAGCTATCTCTCACTTTTTCGCATTCCACTCTTACGGCCCGGCATTTTTTAATTTCCTCTTTCCAATCCCGCTCGAATTTGACACTTGATTTTTTTTTCCCCACTATGACTTGGTTGTCAAGAGTAGACTATTTCAGCACACCTTTTGTCTCTTTTTTTCCCTCGGCGGAGTCTCTCAGCACACCTTTTGCGTCCTTTTTTTCCGATTGACTGGGGAGCCCTTCTTTATTCCTCGTATATCGGGTGTCCCTTGGGTCATCTTTTTTTTTGACCGATCATCATGCGCCGTTATACCCACACCACGTGCTCGTTGTGTTCAACTCTAACCTTAAAGGCCAACTTCACCTTCACACTGCTTTTCACACGGTTTTACAGCTCCTCACACCTAGAAATACCACACAAAACGATTCAAGGCATTCCCCAGACACTTTTCACGCACTTCTTCCTTAATGTATCTTATAAAAATGCCATCGCCGTACATCTTAACACGGACACTATTGACAAGACGTCCGTACGCTAAGGCGTCTACCACGCCACAAATCAACTTTGTATTTATGTATACCAAAAAAAATCTATAATATCGGACAACATTTTTATTTCTCATGACAAGTAATTGTTATCTTAAGGTATTAAAAGTTTAGGTGCTACATTCTAAGGACTTTTGACCTACAAATTTTATTCTTTTTTTGGTGGTAGTACAAATACTTTATATTTTTATACAATGGGAGCCACGTCTGCTATTGAATGTTCCGTATGAAAAAATCAATTGTCTATTCTTTTGAACAAGACATCGTGTATCTTGAAGTTGCAGTCGGTTCTTAGCAACATTACAGTCTGAAATACTCCCATTTCGTTCAGTAAAATTTCCACATGTAGCACACACCTAAATTCTGATGGTATTATCATCTTGTCTTTCAACAAAGCAAGTCTGTGCAGCGCAAATACGTGACAATAGAACTCAAAAAATGTTTTTATTGTTGTGTATTCTTAAAAAAAATTCGTTTATAATCGTTTTTTTTCTTAAAGAATGCAACAGAAAATATTTATATAAATAATTAAATAAGGAATGTAATGTGTGTAGGCATGCAATTAAATTATTTTAATAGGTCGTCTGAGGTGTGGCTAGTATAATTTTTGTTACCAGGCGAAAGCATTCTAAAAGTTCTGACTTTATAAGCAATAAAAATTTTGTAGTCCTACCTGATTTGTATTCTGATACTACAATTATTTATGACTTAAAGAACCTTATTGAGTACTCTAAAGTTATTTCCGAATTTTTTTTTCTTTACTTTATTTTACTCACATACAAAATCTTCTATCTTTTTGATTTTTCCTATCGTAATATTCTCTTGACTTAAGCTCAATGTTGATCAAAGTATCGTACGTAATTTTTTTCATGTTATCTAACTTAGTGACTTATAAATTAATATAGTTTTGGTAGGTTAGTAGGTAATCTCCTTCTTTAAGGAGGTTTGGGAGTTTCGCTCAGAGGGGTGAATAACGGGGAGTCCCCCCGGCCCGCGCAGCTAGGCCCCCTTTACCGCGCATCTCCTCTTGCAGCCTACAAACTGATGTAACTGTAATTATAATCGTTCATATTTCAATAAAATTCCTGGCAAGGCTTAATTTTTTTTGTTAAACATTTTGCTAGTATCCTAAGGTATCTGTAGGAATTTTTTTTGTTCTTACAAATTTTCATTGTACTTAAATGCGAGTAAACAAGCAACTTAATCTCGTTTTCTCATAAGAGACTGAGTTAAAATGACAATTATAAACAATTTTCTTCTAGAAATTTTCCCTGGCAAGAAATCTGAAAAATTAATGCAGTCTTTTAATCTGCTAAACTATAACATATATTTTTTCAGCAAGATTCTAGATTTTTAATTTTTCTTCCAAACTTCCTTATGCTGCTTCAATTATTATATAGCTAGTGTTTTTAACACATCTGCGTATTGTGTATGTTTAGTGCTTTTAAATGATGGTGATATCATTTTATAATACTAGTTTCATCAATTCGTTCCACTAATCATCATTGCGGGCATAATATTCTTAATATTCTTCTAGATTGGGATATAACCTTTGAGTAAGTAATTTATGTGAGGACACAATTCAGCTAAATTTTTTCTTATTTTAAATCGTCAAGCAACTCACGCATCAAATGACTTAGGATATTAGATAGTACATTATGCTTCAATGGTGGAAAAGTAAACAATATCTCAGATCGCATGTGCATTGCCAAACATGCAAACTCAGCATTATTCACTTTCGTTCATGGTTTGTATACTATTTTTCGGCTCACCTTATCTCGAAATAGCACTTTACTTTCGTTTGGAGGGAATGAGGTTGGTTGAGGTTGGTTGAAAAATTTCTCCTCTGGTCCATCAATTTACCTTACGGGCTTAAATAATGCTGATAAAACACTTCGTGAAGGTAGTGACAATTGTTTGATGTTTCTTTTCGTAATCATACAACAATACACAATTTTAATAGCTGATCCTGCAGTGTCAATATCTATTCCATGAAATTTTTTGTTTAGGGAAATTTTTCAGTGATATAACGGGCTATTTTTTCGAATATGTTTCCTTAGGTATTGTGAACCTTTTAATTTTAAGCCTAGCTAATTTTTTTTAGAAGGAATGATAAAAATTTCTGTACTTTTCTTTGTTTGTTGTCTTTGCAATCTTCCTACTAACGTGTAATGGATGAATTAATGTATTTTTGGAGCAGGAAAGGCGCAATTTTTTACATAAACATTGACCTTTACCTTGATAAATCTCACCTCTGTATGCGCAAACGAGCCAGGGGCATCGTCTGAGTCAGTGGCGGCAATGTCAATCATGTAATTACAGCGTGACGGTGCTGCGAACGCATAAGATTTTTCTCATCCGAAAATTGCCAAACGCACCTAAAGAACTTTACTTTAAAAATTGTTAATTCATAGACAATCAAATTTATGAATGATGCTTTGTTAGATGATTATTGCCAGCAAGTAGCAAAAAAATGAAAAAAATAAGACGGAAAATTAAATATATGTATTTAAAGTACATCTTCAGGTAAGCATTTATTTAATACCTAATCATGATGGTATCTCTTTATCTCTCAGCTAGTTATTGTTATCAATGAAATAGTATATTACGTACCTAAGGAGGAAAAGTAAAGAATGTCTCAGAACACAGGTATTTGACGCCCAAGGGTAGTAAGCATGTTTTCTGGGGCTTTCTTTATTTCCTCCCGTGGGTTTTAAACGATTTTTCACCAATTTGGCGCAATATGGTGAAAAAAACATTACAGACACAACTTGTTTGGATAAATACCATGTCGTACAGTTTGTCACAGCTTAAGCTGTATTATCTTTTGTCAAAACCTGTACTTTTTTGACCGATTCCACGTCTACATTAAACATCTGTTTAACATTTGAGTTATAATTTTTAACGTCTATAAGTGTTGTTACTATTAGTCTTGGTTGTCAGACGCTTGTATCAGAAGATACACATGAGATTATATGGTGATGTTGATCCATATTTCCTGGCAGTGCTGAAATAATTACTTTCAAGCTTCAAGCAAAATTTTTCTGCTAACTATCATATAACAAATATCTGGTGTATCGTGCTAAAAAACCCTTCTCCAGCTCCCAATCAGTGACTTACGTACTTCGTAAAATATCTTATCTATATTTGTGTATGTATTGTAAGGTATTTTTACACACAATAATTGGTGTGTCATTATTCTTAAAAACATGTCAATATATTTTATCCACCTTTATCTTTTCAAGATTACAGATATTCAGGCGTTTGGGTGTACTAATCGTCAGCATATATTGATATAAACTTTGAATGTTTGATCCGTTCATGAGAAGACTCATAATTTTTTTGTCTTATGACCAATCAAGAAACTATATTTTAGTTTCCATGCAAAGGGCAAAGTAGCGTTATTCATTTAACAAAGTTTTTTTTGCTACATTTCATCTATATGTTATTCTGAAGTCACTAGAATTTTATTTGACTTCGAAACATTCAAACTTCTTTTTCGCACGGCGCATCAGTTGTTGACATGAAAGACAGTACATCATTAATCCTGTGCTCTATAAAATCCTGAGCTTGCACAATATTAATATTTAATTATTTCTTCTCAATATTATTGTTATTATTAAATTCGTTAGACCGTGCAACAGACTATATTGTTCCATCCTCTTCGTTGGTTTGATATTCGTGATTAGTTTTCGGTCTTTCTCTTTCGATACCAACAAATTGATTCGATCTGCCGTACAAGTAATTCTCAGTAGTTGTCTTTTTCTGAATTGAATATATTTAAAACTATCTTCTTTCCAATGCTTCCGATTCAACTGTATCAGATTTTTGCGTTGTTGATTGCGATGGGCTGCTGATTTTCCCAAATCTGTCTCATTTTTTGTTAGCTACTTTGCTTGTTTTCTCCCATTTTTTTATCTTTTGGCTACATATTTTGTGAGAGTTGTCCATGTTACTCGGACAGTTGGCTTTTTGTTTTCTTCGATGAGGGGTTCTTTTCGTTCCGATGGAGCTCATTTTTCCAGTTGATTTTGGTCGTTAGCTAGTTCTGTACGGTTTTTCGTTCTCTAGTAAGATAGTGACTGGTTATATCGGCAGCAAATTTATGCTTACAGGTTAGTGAAATATTTCGTAACCATACCCTTAAAATTTTTATGACCATCTCTACATAATTGAATGGATCGGTTCGGTACCCAATCTTAGACTAATGGTCAGTTGATACAGTACATTAATGACAGTATGTAAGTAAAGGCTGAATCCTTGTACTGTATGTAGTAGGTCCAGCGTTCTTTTATTGTAACTGTCGTAATAAAGCTCTGAGCTAGGATTACAAGTAACATGTATGCCATAAGTATGTCATTCCAGATTCTACTTTGCAAACGACGACATTTGTTTCTAGCATATGCTGATGCAGCTGTCGTCATTATTGATAATTAATTTTCGTCGTTAAATCATATCTGTGCTTTAGAGAGAGATCTTCTGAGTTTTCAAAGGCATTTTATTTTATTTCCCTCCAGAAAACGCTTCCAAATTCGTAATGAGTTCAACAAGTGGTTTAGGTTTTTCGGTAAAATCCTCTATAGACAATTTGTCCTATCCAGCAAAACTAAGAAACTGCATAATATTCTTGAAATTATCTGGGTCATCATTGGGTGTCTTCAAATCAGGGACTTCTTCAGAATCTTTCTTCTTGTTCTCTTTTAATCTTTTGTGAATTAATCAATTTGATTCTATCTCATTTTTATTCTACTTTTGATTTGACATAGTAAATGCTTGCTAACTTATATACATTTTATGAGTTTGCAAATCTCTGAGATTTTATTGATGGTGCTAATACGATTTTCTCTATTGTCCAAGCTGAATAATTTGCCAATTCTAGCCTCGCAATGTACTAAATCGTTGCCTTCGTATTTTAGTACCAGCTCTTGTTTGAATGAGATCTGAAGTATTTATTTCTATCAGGGTTCCCAAGATTATTTAATTTTGAATTCAACTCTTCTTTTACTTTTGTGGTTTTTCTTATTTAAAAAAACACCTTTTTTTTTTTTTAATTGTCAAAATTAAGTGGTGAAAGTTGAGACTAAATTCTAATTTATTTAAAAATTCTGAACTTGGCATTTCTTTAAATGTTAGGTCTGCATAGCCTTCGATTACATGCAATTCTTCTTTTTCCTGAAATATGGATATTCATAATCCGTAAAAATTATTTAATCTTAACTAATTTTAAGTTGATTTGTATTAGTTACATCTATTTTTATTCAAGATTCATCAAGGGTGGCCAGACAGTCATTATTAGGTTGTAGCGAGCTTGGATTCATGTGACATTTCATAATTTCCTTCTTCTCATTTTGCCTTGGTGATACAGGAACAGTACATACGAGTATAGGCTGGAAGGGCCTTTGCATGGATTTTATTTCTATCGTAATTTTTTTCTTTCGGTTTCCTGGCTGCAAAAAATCGTGAAAATTATTTATCGGCAGTTCTAATATTGGAATTTCGAGATTGATAATTCTATAGTCTCTATTCAAAAGTCTTTGACATACTTCTTTTTTTAATTTTTGCCTGTTCAGTGTTATTGCACTGTAAAATTAGTAAGTTTCTATTTACTGAAATAAACTTATTTCCAGCATATTTTATTACGTTATAAAATATCTTGTTGCTTCTTTCAAATTATGGTGATATAGAATCGATTGCTTCCAGATAATTTTTACGCATCTAGATTTTGATTGATTAATAGCGTTCAGTCTTCTACGCCGCATTTTTATGCCTATGGACTCTGCTGTAAAAAGAAGTTCCTAACCCAGGCTGATTTCTACAAGTAGGGTGTCTTACTTCTAGATTTTCTGCTCTTAGCGTGTATTGTATACTAGTGACTTGAGGTTTAAAACCACAATTTTCTCTTCATGCAAGGTCCATCTTACAAAGTACACTGCAGTGCGATTGTCAATGATGCAACTCTATTTATATAACTATAATATCCCTCCAGGGCCCGGGGCTTACAAAATTGCTCTGTAACATCGATAATGACGATAGTTTCAGGCCTAGGTATTTGACTAATAGCATCCGACCACGATAGTAAAAAATTGGATGTCACGGATGTAAATTAATTTTTCCTCTTTTTCTGTCCTTAGCCTACATCCACATTTTAGCGACGTAGACAAGAGCAATTTATATTAATATTTCTGTAGTACGAACCTACTGCCGTAATATATGTAAAGCAATTGCAATTATTGTAAGTTAAGTTTGCTACATGCTATAATACATCACATTACAACATATCTATCTTGTAATGGCGTACGTTCCAGCTGCATTTAGCATTCCTGGTATTTTAAGAGTGAAGTTACAATTTTTATGACGATCAGAAAACTTGCAATAAACGTCATTTTACTTTTTTTTTAACCATCAAAATACAAGGATATACATAAAAATCAAGAGGTACATGTGTGTATTTTTTTCCCCTTTTTCGTACGATAAAAATTGGGTTATAGTAAATCCTGAGTACAGTTTATCAGAATCTGCTGCAGTATATAGAAAGGTGTATGGTGAATTTGATGTGCAATTTAAGCTCCTACATTTCTAGTTTAAAGCCCTCATAATCGTGATTTCTATGCTTTATTTCTCTCAACTAGAAGGGGAATATTCCATCCATGAATGGAATATTTTTGTAAGGCAATTGATGATGATTTAAAATAGACTATTAATACATAATAAGAGCTTTCGGGGGCTGATTTGTTTGAGATGCGCGGTTTTTTACGGGAATGTATGGAAGTGAAAAAAGGAGGGGCTGAAACGCCTGCCCTGCAAAGTGAAGTAATGTGTGAGAAACCGAGATAGTAATCAAGAAAAAAGCTAAGAAGGTAGGCACATTTGCTCTGGAGAGAGGCTGAAATAAGACCTAGAAAGCTAGAGATTAAAAGTAAAGTTTCTTTAACTTTCTGTTCAAGAAACTTTCTTCAATTACCGTTAGTGTTTATCGCCTTTCTCACGAGAACGCTGGTAGTCAAGGAATAAGCCAAGACTATTATAACCATTGGGCAATAGATTTTAGGTTTTTTAATAGTCAACTGAGTGGTTGGCCCAGGTTCAGCAGAATCGTAGTGAGGGAGGAAAATTTATTCTGTTTTATCGTAAACGTTTCTTGGATTCTTTTTGTCTTAAATATCCATGCGTGATTTTGATTTGGATTCGTGATCCTCTCGCTTACTGTTGTATCATCTCCAAGTTATCATATGAATAATACTGCCATTGTTTGAATAAGGAGTGGATCGGCAATACTAATATCTTAATAATTTTAAAATCAATTCGCAGATAAATTTCGCTTTACAAACTTGTGATGGAAGTGATTTGAAGAAATATCATTACGCATAAATTGCTTGGAAAGACCGAATATTCAAAGATTGTCGTGTTTTGAATTTGAATGAGAAAATCGAACGTTGTGTCTAACGGACGAAGTATCGATGTAGTTGTATAAGTTATGAGAACATGTGTGTTGGCTCGACCTTATGCGTAAACAGAGAACGAATTTCGGCTATACGATCGAGTCTCTATAAAAACAATTTAAATATAATGAATTTAGTTATATTACGTATTTGAGGGCTGTGCCATTACTAATCTCTTTTTTCTTTATTAGAAAAATGCTATTCATACAATATGTTCATTTGATTTATTACTAAAGTTGACATCTGAAAAATAAGTTTAAAGTAAAACTTTTAAAAATTATTCTTGTTTAGGTGTTTAAATAAACTTTATTATTATAAGGATAATCATCTTCATTTTTTTATGTGCATGATTAACGGATTCTCTGTATTCAATCATTCGTTAGTTTTCCATATCATAAATTTAGCACGTACAATCTAACGTTAAGAGTAGAGATGGTGTGAGATGGAGGGCGCACAGTGGGAAATTCCGACTTTTTTTTATCAAAACCTAATATCTCTCGAACGAAAATAGCTAGACCGATAATTTTTTTTGAAAATAAAGGTATGTTAATGCGTTATAGAGGAAAATTATAGAAAACATTGTCAGAACTTTACCTAACCTAAAAAAAACACTGTAAACCATGAAATTCTCTAACCTAAAAAAAACACTGTAAACCATGAAATTCTGTCATAAAAAAAAAATGTGTAATATAATTGAATTATCATGGTAAACTGTGCAAAAAAGTATAAAATGGCATGTATAAGCTACATACTCACTTTAATGATAATCTAAGACCATATAAATGTCAACCTAACCTCAAAGATGGCTTATAGTAGTAAATTCCGATATTTTTTTATACAAACCTAATATCTCTCGAACGAAGATAGCTAGACCGATGATTTTTTTTTTGGAGCATGAAGATATGTTAATGCGTTATAGAGGAAAATTATAGAGAACATTGTCAGAACTTTACCTAACCTAAAAAAACACTGTAAACCGTGAAATTCTGTCATAATAATGAAAAAAATGTTTAATATAATTAAATTATCATAGTAAATTGTGCAAAAAAGCATAAAATGGCATGCATAAGACTACATACCCACTTTGATGATAATCCAAGACCATATAAATGTCAACCTAACCTTAAAGATGGCTTAAAGTAGTAAATTCTGATTTTTTTTTTTATAAATCTAATATCTCTCGAACGAAAATACCTAGACCGATGATTGTTTTTGGAAAATAAAGGTATGTTAATGCGTTATAGAGAAAAATGATAGAGGGAACATCCAGGCTTTTTCCTAACTTAAAAATTTTTTTGTCAACGCTACAATTTTATCGAAAAATACCAAAAATATTAAAAATAACAAAAATTAACACGGCAAAATGCGTAAGAGGTATATAATGACAGAAATAAGAATAAATACTTACTTTGATGATAACTTGACAATATAAGGATGTTAACCTAACCTCAAATAACGAAAAAAGTAGAGAAAATAGTAATTTTCTCTTTTTTCAACATATCTTATAAAACTGTCAACAAGCTACTAATTTTTTAAAGGGAACAAGTTAATTGACGATAAATACAGAAACGTCTCAAAGACTTATGTAAAAAAGCTACCTAACATCGACAATTGCTTGACAATAGTCTCATCTTTCAATGTTTTTGCAAATCAATTGAAAAAAAAAAAAAATATGTATGTGCACAACCTGAGAGGTACCTTTCTTTTGACCCATAAGCTCCTTTTCTTACGTGTAATCTACAGTATTACACATTTACATATTTTTTCAAACATAACCTCAAATAACATAATGGGTTGCTGGAATCACATTTCTTTCGCTATAAAAATGTATGTATTTCTGTAAAATTTTAATTTTTTTATCACTACCTAATATCTCTAGGACAGAAACAGATAGGTCGACAATGTTTTTCCTAATCGTAGAGGGTGGTTAATGTAGGATACTGAAAAATTATTCAGAAAAGTGTGGGAGCCTACAGTAACCTCTTAAAATTTTTAGAAACCTCATAACTCTTTACAAATATGGGAGAAATGTTTAATACAATGGTATGGACACTGTATAAGATATAGAAAAGGTAGTTATGACTCATGTAAGCTCCAATTATGGTTTAGGTGTAATTAAAACTGTCTTGAAATTGAAACATAACTTCACTTATGCCTGTAATGCGTAAAATCTTTTTTTTTCCTGTTTCAATCATTTTTGTAATACACCGCTAACTGTTAAGACAATCGTTTCTCTCAATGTAATAAGATGATAAACAGAAATCGCAGAATGATCATAAGAAAATTTTTCAGTTACTCATTGCACTTCAAAACTTTCTTTAAAACTTAATAACTCAAAAAATATCTTAATAATTATTGAAAAAAAAAAAAAAAACATTGTATTACGATTGCAACGCATAGAAAGCTTCCTTTGAGTGAATTATAATCATTATTATTAATTAAGTATTGTCTCCGTACTACTAACATAACCTCAGGTGAAACACAAAATGGTTGCAAATAATTTTATTTATATGTAACATTGTATTGCACATTGTGGAGAACTTATGGACGACTAATTTTTAATAATAAAATGATAAATTTGACGCAAAATACAAAAACACAAATATAACAAAATAAGACCCTAAACTAGCCTTAAAAAATGATTAAAAACCTTAATATTTTACAAAAGAAATTTTTTTCTCAAGTAGACGCTTTGAAAGATACGACAGTATCGACAACAACTAATATTAGCTACAGTTGCTTTTTCGAAAATCATTAAAACCTTCAAAGTTAGAACATAACCTTGAATGAGGCTCGCAGTAGATCTAATAGTATCTTTTTCGTAGTTAATTGTATTTTATCATAATTTAAAGCAATATGACGCTAATTGTTTTCGATTGAACAATGGATTGTTACGTAATAAATAAGAATTACGGGATATATTAGGTTTATATAAAAAATATCAGAATTTACTACTTTCAGCCATCTTTGAGGTTAGGTTGACATTTATATGGTCTTAGATTATCATCAAAGTGGGTATGTAGTCAGGTTGACATTTATATGGTCTTAGATTATCATCAAAGTGGGTATGTAGTCTTATGCATGTCATTTTATGCTTTTTTGCACAGTTTTCCATAATAATTTAATTATATTGTGAAAAAATTTTATTTTTATGACAGAATTTCCCGGTTTACAGTATTTTTTTAGGTTAGGTAAAGTTGTGACAATGTTCTCTATAATTTTCGTCTATAACGCATTAACATGCCTTTATTTTCCAAAAAAAATCATCGGTCTAGCTATCTTCGTTCGATAGATATTAGATTTATATGCAAAAAAATCGGAATTTACTACTTTAAGCCATCTTTGAGGTTAGGTTGACATTCATATGGTCTTAGATTATCATCAAAGTGGGTATTTAGTCTCATGCATGCCATTTTATGCTTTTTTTGCACAGTTAACCATGATAATTTAATTATATTATTATTTTTTTTATTTTTATGACAGAATTGCACGGTTTACAGTGTTTTTTTTTAGGTTAGGTAAAGTTCTGACAATGTTCTCTATAATTTTTCTCTATAACGCATTAACATACCTTTATTCTCCAAAAAAAATCATCGGTGTAGCTATTTTCGTTCGAGAGATATTAGGTTTGTATAAAAAAATATCGGAATTTACTACTTTAAGCCATGTTTGAGGTGTGCTTGACATTTATATAGTCTTAGATTATCATCAAAGTGAGTATGTAGTCTTAGTCATGCCATTTTATGCTTTTTTGCACGGTTTACCATGATAATTTAATATATTAAACATTTTTTTATTTTTGTGACAGAATTTCATGGTTTACAGTGTTTTTTTTAGGTTAGGTAAAGTTCTGACAATGTTTTCTATAATTTTCCTCTATAACGCATTAACATACCTTTATATAAAAAAAAAGTCGGAATTTCCCACCGTGGGGCGTGGGTGATAAAGTGCACTTCACTCGTCAAAAAAATGAAAGGAACCGAAAAATATTTTTTCATGCAAACGTGTGGTTCAGCTAAGGTGCTAACAAAAGGAGATATTATCAGAGTTTACAGCATACATGCAGAAGTTTAAAGGGCCTTAGAGAAATATCTATATGAGACATGTGCCTTGCAATTTATTTGTATGAATAATAAAATATGATAAAATCCTATGCTATTTAAATAGGAACACAAAATGTCTGGTGGCACGTGTTAGCTTAAAATTTTTTGGTTTTCAGGCAATGGATTTTTATGCATGTATGCAACGAAGATTTTAGAAAGAGTAAATGATCAAAAAATTAAATTAAGTAAACACCCGACACCCTGATATATATGAGGAATCATGTCTCAACCGGATATCCCATGCTCTTAAAAATTGATTTTACTCCAAAATAGCGTCCAGCAATGCAAATAAAAGCTTAAAACCTCTACTTTTCAACGCTCTTACGCTTAATCAATATTTTTTTTTTTTTGACCTAATATGGCGAATTTTAATGACGAACGATACGATGATCATTGTTTTTTTTTGTAAATTTAACTCTCCAGAGTACTTTACAATCATTTTTATGCAAAAAAAAGTAGCTAGATCTTTAGGTTACAGTCTCTTAGATACTTGACAATGTATTTTATAGGAGAGTTTGGTATTTCAAAATGGCGAATCTAATTAATCCAATTAATTCGAGATCATTCTTTAACTAAGTCATTATCATTGCTAAATTTGCCAACGGTCAATTCGATATGAGAACACTATAAAATTTAAACTAGCAGATCCAATATAGTGGCCTTATAATGCC
Source organism: Copidosoma aretas (assembly GCA_030522625.1). NCBI lineage: Eukaryota > Metazoa > Arthropoda > Insecta > Hymenoptera > Encyrtidae > Copidosoma > Copidosoma aretas. The sequence continues at coordinate 52,910 of JAPYYV010001985.1, forward strand.
GCTTAACTGATCCGTAGATCGAAACTGTATTTGAAATCATTTGTACTAAAATAAAATCAAGTCTCAAAATTTGACAAACGTTATTGTGTAACTTGTCCAACTAAATTAATAATCTTGAGTTTAACATGGTGGCTTTGGTTTCCCTTATGGCTTTAATAATAATTTTTTTTATTAAGATTTTATGTTTTTTATATCTTAATCGCTTTTAAATAGTAGGAATTTTTTGAAATACTGGCCTCTGATGAATGGTAGCTTAGTTGATTGGGAGAAAAGTCAATGACCCGAAAGTACATTAACAGAATTTAAGTCTTTTTACGTTTCTTTACTTCCACTTATATTTCTCCCTCCCACCGACGTTATGCGCTTATGACTTGCCGTCTTCTTAAAACGCAAAGAAAAATCATAATAAACGTACATAGGGGATGTTGTCTGGTTATGTTGCGTAATAGTTGATTCTTTTTGGCTTAAGCAGGAGTTATCACGTTTTCTCATCAAGGTTATTAAAAAAACTAGAATCTCAACATCACAACATATTTAGGGTCATGTTGGGCAATTATAAAGTCTGATACGTACATCGTCAGTTTTTTTTGGTAGCTGCATAAAAGCATGTGTTTTTCGGCAGTCGGTCAGCATAAAGATAATACTCATAGAGTAACTAATCTGGCTGTGGAAGCGTGATAGCTTTGGGGAGGGTAAAAAGTTTTACTAATCATATCATTTTTCCCTCCCTTTACTAATTGATTGTGTCAGGTTTCTTACAATAATTAGTAATTTAAAAAACTTGTAAAATTAAAATAACAATAATTTTTAGATAATTTTAAATCATATTGTAGGACTACTATCCGGCATTAACAGCCGTCATATTAAGTCTAATAATAACAGTTTTGAATTCGTCCGTACAGCGTTGAAAAGTAAAGGTTTCAAGCTTTGATTTGCACCGCTGGACGATATTTTGGCGTGAAATCAATTTTAGAGTGCATGTGTTGATCGATTGAGGAATTATGCCCAATATGTATATATATATTCTAGTGAGTCATCCCCCCCTGAACGCTCCGCATGCCAACCTCCATATTTGAATATCGTTACACTTAGGTCTAAATAAGAAATACAAGAATTTATTTTTTAATACACATAAGCGTACCAATATATATATATACATATATATATATATATATATATATATATATATATATATATATATATAATCAACGTAATATCTTGAAAATTTGCTAAAAAGTCAAGCAAATATAGTCAATACATTTACCGATATCACTGATTTATCAAATAATTTTAACTAATTGACAACTGATAAGTACTCTTTTTCTTATTTAAGGTTACTATTAATACATATGTATGTGTGTACAATATTCACGCAATCATTATTATTACAGAAACCATAACCCTTTCTTTGGTTATTTTCGAACATTCTATAATAAATAATGGATATAAGTTTATAGTAAGATATCATTTTAAATTTCTCACTGAATATTCTTTATAAGTTGTAAATTTTTTATTCTATCATTTTTCCATTTTTTATATAGATTTTTATACACTTCTACATTTGATTTACCAGTTTTATAACTATTAAAAATTTACATCCCTTTAGATCATTACTAATCTTATTTTCAATGAAGTATAATACGTAATTGATTGAACATACTACAACAATTTAGAATTTTTTTTACATGAACATTATATTAAAATTAATAACGCATAACATATAATTGAACTTTTCATCTCAACTCTGTAGTGCCTATTTACCTACATAAATATCTTATACATTCACACAAATCATCTTTATCCTGGATATAATTCTATTATGTTGTAACCCTACATTGATGACTGATATTTTTTTTTCCGTTTTACATAGCAATATGTGCTTTATATATATTTTTTTTCATTTCAGAGCCTACACTCTATCACTAAAAAACTTTTTTACTGAGTAGTATGTTTTTTAGTTTTTGTATTTTTCTCCGTTATTTAATTTTTTTTTTTTTTTAGTTTTTGATGATAATAGAGCTGTCCATTAACATATAGTTTTTTCGTATTTCCTGATTGACAAAAGTCTGTCTTTCCTTTGTATAATCATCTTTGATTTTCTTAAGTTTTTTTCGTTTGCTGCTCCTTTTATGAATCCTACCTTTTTCCATCATCTACTTTTTTATATACAACTCTAACTTCTTTGCCTATTTTG
>JAPYYV010001986.1:0-22158 GCA_030522625.1 Copidosoma aretas
GAGTCTCGGTAGATGCAGCGATCACATAAGCGCAGCAGCGTTAAGCATAAACCTAACCTAGACACTTGAATCAACAGTGTTTACGTTTGGCAACGAGTATATAGTACGTTCACTTAGATTTACCGAGAGCGAAGCTCGCTCATTCAGATTGTCAAGAGAATAAACAATAATGATGTCCAATGTACAGCGATTACCGAGGAAAAGATTCTTATGAATCTTGAATCATTCTAATCATCTATTGTAACAGCGTATTTTGCAACAGGACGTCATGTATATATATATACGCGGATACATGGCTCTATACTTCCACTACTTTTATTTAATGATCGAAACAAAGAAGCACAAGTTTTATATAATATTTAATATAAAAAACGCGAAAATCATGGGTCTGATAAATAATACATCAGCGCGACAAAACGTTGAAGCAGTTCGAGATGAATAACAGCTGGAGTATATATAGTGATAGTCGGCCGAGTAGTCGGCTGTATAGTCGTTTGACGTCAGCCTTAAGGTGCATTTTCATACACGCTAGAATCCAGCGTCTAGCGTGTAGCGTATTGGTCACGTGACATATTGATCGTACAAACTGAACAGTGTTCAGTTTACACGCCTTACTGACATCTGTCACGTGACCAATACGCTACACGCTAGACACTGGATTCTAACGTGTATGAAAATGCACCTTTACTCGTAGGTGTACCAATTTAAATTTCACTGCAAAACTCTTATTTGGGGCTTCAGAATCGTAAAAAAAAACCTGTACGGTAATGACAGATCGTCATAATCGTAACGCTTTTAAAAAGATTCTTAAAAATCCCATTGAAATTAACATGTGTTTTCGAAAAATGACAATAGAGCCGGGCCCAAAAGTTTGCAGCTTGTTGGGACCTAACGTAACGCAGAAAAAAAAAAAAAAAAAAAAAAAATTATAAACACCAAATTTTGAATATCTCATTTTATTGAATAAAGTATTTGAGTTTTTGGTGAAATCATCCATATACGAACGTGTGCACGATCTAGCTAGATATATAATTCACGATGAAAATTAACCCAGAAAATCAATAACATCGACCGCGTAATGATCAATAATCCATTTACTCTACGCTCTATACGTATACATGTGATTTTAATTACATATTTATTTGTTTCGTAGATTAATGAATTTTCACGGCCTGAAAAAATGCACAAAAAAATATTCGACTATATCACTCACGTCAATAGATGAAACCTAAAAAAGCCTTCTGAGAGTTCAGACTTCAGACTGTTCTGAGTTTCATAAAAGCGCATACTTAGTACTTACACATATACAAACCTGCGAGCAAACCTGCGTGTATTATTTACACTCCCATTTACGTAAGTACAGTGAAACTCTTCTTTTGATAAGCAATCAACTAAGCTATACCTTAAGTACAGAGCGATAGATTGCATTATCAGAATGGAAAATTGGAAGACAATAACGACCATAAGCAACACACATCTACAATGTGATTATAAAAAAATAACGTAAGCTGAATTGACAATTTACAGTTGCATATAAATGTGTCAAACAGTTTTGTGCAAATATACCTATAATCATATACATCTCATATAAAATAAATCACAACCGTCAAATTGAAACTAACAGTAAAGCGCCAGTCCCGGTCGCGACTCCATTAAAATGTTGAAGCAGTTGAAGGTCACGCGCACCATACCGGAAGATCGGCAAAATAACGTAAGCACTATTCCACAAAAATCTTTCGTGACGTGGTTCTAAAAAAGAATAAAATTAACTGTCGTACTACCTTCGAGCAAGTTTTTATATCGAATATAATGTTATGAAACTATACAGAGATATATTTAAGTCTGCCCTACTTACTTACTGCAAATATTCATAACGTTTCGACTTAGCATTATGAATGTTTGTGCCTTTGGAATCGAAAGCTTTGCAGTACTTATTAAAAAATAAAAAAGACAAAAACGTCATTCGCCTCGCGCACTTTACTAGGTATGAGAGTGCAAAAGTCCGTTAATACTTACCTTATACCAATAACATCACATCATTCTCATCGAAGCAACCAATCAGAACCGTTGTATCTTGATGGCTTCACTCAGAGTCCTCAGAGTGGTTTATTTTTTAAAGATATAAATTAAAATAGGAGGATAAGATAAAAAATAAAATAAAAAATAAATGGGAGGATATTATTTGAGAACAGCACATCCCTTGTACCCTAATTATGTTAGGAAAGGATGCGAAGAAAAAACAACGCGATGGCTCGACATAAGTATATATATATATATACTTACCTTGTATCGCGATGGGTACATACTCCAGTCGTCATTTGACAAAATAATAAAATAATAATAAAAATAATAATAATAATCAGAAAAATTATGCAAAAGTACAATATATTGTATATAGTCTATCTATAGTCATTGCATCTTTTACGCACGCGCAAATAAATAATTATAATGTATCAAATATTCAATACGTTATACGTTGTAGTACTTATTATACTTACTACTATACTCAGCTGGTAGATATTTTGCTACTCGAGAAGAAGAGGAGGCACTGCAGTGCAGCAGTGTCCCCAACTTCCCCAAGTCCCCATCAGTCGGAGAGTCAAGTCTCTCTGGTCAAGTAAAGCTCAAGGTAAAGCCCCCACCGCGAACCGCGAGCCCCGCGCGCGCGTAATGCGCGTTATTATGTTCGCGAGCAAGAACGAACGGGACATCGAGGGACGCGAGCTACTTTGAGCCAAAGAGAACCGCAGTAACAACTGTAGCAAGCTTGGACTTGGGTATCCATCAGCTGCAGTATTAGGTATATATACTACACTCAAACACTATACTTGTACATTAAAGTATATATATATATGTGTGGATATATTTGACAAGAGTCAAGACTGTCAAGTTAAAAAAAAAAACTGTGGGTATAAGTGTGGGTGCCATGGTAGACGTGGTCGGTGGTACGGTGGTACTGCAGGTGACGGACAGCAGATCAGGCAATATATCATTCAGCCAGATTCAGCACGCGCTCTCTCTCGCTCTCTGAACTATATATATAATTCCTCTACAAGGAAGAACAATCGTGTGCCAACCTTTTTTCCTTCCGCAGTTATCACCAAGCGACACCCAGCACGTCGTCGCCGTCGTTGTCGTTGTTATCGTCATCGATCGTTGTCTGCAGCCAGTGCAGCCTCTCCCCAACTGCTCCCCAAAAGAAGATTAGCAGCATCATCAGTACAGCGGCGTCATCGTCGAGCTCACGAGCTGTCGTTATTTCGTATACATACATACACCTCTGCACACAGTACATACGTACATGAATATAGTGTAAGTACCTACGCCAAGGTGCCACACTATCGAGCTGTTGACAACGGCTCGACGCCGCGGCCGGCCAGCCGCGACGTCTTCTTCAAGAACAGTTGTCGTTAGCGGACGAGTGACGAAGAGACTGCAACAACCAGTCTACAGTCCGTCGGCGCTGTTGTTGATACATCAGAGACCAAGGGGAGGAGGAGGAGGAGGAGGAGGAGGAGGAGGAGAAGGAGGTAGCAGCAGCAACAGTAACCCGACGACGACGAACAACAGAAGCAGAGGACTCAATAAAATGGCCGACGCTCTGGCCCAAAACCCAGTAATCTGCCGGTAAGGATGATTCGACTCTCTTTCTCTGTCCCCTCTTTCCGCCCAGGATCATCCTCGAGTCTGAGAAGTTTCGGCAAACTCACGTTTATCATTCGCGTCTTGTTTTTCAACAGAGGCAATCGATGTGTTCTGGTGTTCATGTGTGCATCATATGTGTCACTCTATAGTCCATACATATATATAATACTTTATTACCGTTGCAATGCTACTTATGTGTATTGAAACGCGCGACGAAGGGGGTGTACCTAGGTGTTGGTGTAGGGCTATTTGCTCTCTATCCCTCTCTTTCTCTCTGCTGATGTGCTGATCTGGTGCTCTGAAGTATCACTCCGTGTAAAGCACTTGTGTAAACATTGCAGAGAACAAATTTTTATTTTCTTCTGCCCAGAAACTGCACATCCTTAGCTCTTTTAGTATTGTCTACATACGAGCTGGGATCCTTAGTTCAGTCAGTTTCTGGAGTTTCTGGTAGAAGATAAAAGAACGTCCTGCGGGGTCTGGGGTGTGGTGATATACAAGACTGGCTGTAGGCTGCTTCAAACCCTTGATCCTGCATCCCATATTCATAGCATAGTGTTTGATGACTTGGATCAATTGACTAAAGTTCTTACCGCACTCTTACTTTAGCCAAACATGTTCTATGCTTATTGGGTAGCAATGTGGGTTACGGGTGAGCTAACAGTTGGTCATTTTCCTTGGCTAATACAATAAGTATTAACGTACTGTTGAGTAATTGGGATTGTTTTCACGTGTCTTGTCTTGTCTTGTCTTGTCGCAGTCATAACAGGCAGTTTTATTCAAATGAACTGGTATCTCGTGTCTTATGTTTTCCTTGAACAAGTTTAATTTCCTTTATTTTTTACGTGTGATTTGATGAAACCGATATAATGATACTATTGAAATAAATAAATATAAAAAATTTGATTAAAGTAGATGCCCGATTTACTATTAATTTATACTTCTCAAAACTGTTTCTAACTGAACAAGGGTATTGAATATCTTTTGACTTAAAAACTCAGCAACGGCTATTCACGTGGTAAAAATGTAAACAAATTTTAATCGGCATTACATTTGACCTTTTTTTTTAATTACCAATAATTTAATGGAGAATTTCACTATTTGTATTAAATATGGTGACTGTACTTTTAATTATGACCAAAATCTGTAACTTTAAATCACAACATCCAGTTTTAATTATAAAATATTGTACATCCTGCTCAGCCTAAAAGAGACTCATTGGTGGCCGCTCTAGGGACGCGAATTTGTCACCTTTGATCCAACTAAGTTGTAAAATCAAATAAAAAATATACTTAAATAACAGTAGTTAACAAAACTTTTGATTGCATGAGTGTTGCTACCCAAGCCAAAGACCAAAAATACATTTAAATATACAATTATAAATTAATATACTGTTTCAATAGCCTAACTGTATTTTCCCAGGTATTTTAAAAATGGAGGCTGTCGAGAAGGTAGTAATTGCAGATACAAACATGGGCATGGCACTAGAACTGAGACAACTTCCAGTGAGTCAGGAAGTTTACAAGGCTCGTCATCGTCGTCGTCGTCGTCGTCTTCATCACAGTGCAGATTTTTCAAACAAGGTCTCTGCAGATTTGGAAACCGATGCCGGTTTGTTCACAGTTCAAATAACCATTCAGAAAGTTCCAGCCCTGAAGCTGCTTCAAATTGTCCTGTAGCGAACAAAAAGTAAGTTCAAATAAAGTAATGAATTCAAATTCATTCATTTTTTTTATTTATCAATACAAAAAATATTTGTTTAAGGATCGGGCTCAATTTTATTTTTATTTAAAATAATAGATTTACAATACTAAAATTGCATCATTTTAAATGTATTCAATTGATTTAAATGTACATACTCACTATTAGGATTGCGTATGTGTTATACAAGTAAATTAAGTACTCATTGTTTCTTCAACAAACATTCAGCATGGATACTAGTTTGGATGCAGAAGAGTGGGTGAATGCTCCTGAATTCGTGCCGTCTTCGGCAAACTCGAGCGCAAATGTCTCCTTGGTGGAAAATTGCGCGTCTGGCACGACAGCACCACTGTCATATGCCCAGGCAGTCAATCCGAACTCCGGTCAAGCGTCGTTTTCATCTCAAGATCCGCTGTGTCCATATGCCGAAGCCACTGGTATTTGCAAAAGAGCAAACTGTACATATTTGCACGGCGACATTTGCGACATGTGCAGTAAACCTGCACTTCATCCATACAGTGAAGAATTAAGAAAGAAACACACAAATGTAAGCTTACGGTACTTAAGTAGAAAAACATATAATCTCAAATGTTTTTAAAAACTCAATGTCTCACTCAAATGTCATTCAAAAAATATTTTGAGTATGTTTTTCAATATTGTTTGAGGTAATACATTTATAAAAAATGGTGTTTTTTTAATTGTGAGATATGTTTTGAATGTTTTTCGAAGTGATGCATATACCTAAATTATGAGAAAATGAATTTATTCACTCAACCATTGCAGTAACCTATAATACTCTACTGATTATTTAATATGTTGTGCTTAGAATTAGATCTCGTTACTCGAATATCTGAAATGTAAATAGCTTTCAATATTTTTTAATTTTCTCGAATGATGTCACCTAACAGCACTTTTATACCCCTAATTCACTTGAATTAGTATTTTCAACCATTAAGGCATCCGTCTTACCTTACTCAAGTGTGATACATTAAAAAGTGCATTATTAAATAGTTATGTACAATGTGAACTTTATTTTTACAGGCATGCATGAAGCAGCATGAAGTCAACATGGAATTGTCATTTGCTATTCAGCGCAGTCGAGAAAAGTCTTGCGGTGTGTGTTTTGAGACGATTATGGAGAAGTCATCCCGCGAGCAAAGGTTCGGCATCCTGCCTAATTGTAACCACTGTTTCTGCTTAACATGCATCAGAAAGTGGCGGAAAGCTAAGCAATTTGACAATAAAATCATTAGAGCCTGTCCGGAGTGTCGCGTTCCTTCAGATTTCGTCTGTCCTAGTATGTACTGGGTGGATACTAAAGAAGATAAGGACAAACTAATTACAGATTACAAGGATGCTTTAAGGTAGTTGCTTTTTCTTTCAACTCTTTTGTTTTGATATTTTCTGAAAAATAATTAACAAATAATCGTTTTGCAGTTCCAAAGATTGCAAGTATTTCAATAAAGGCTCGGGAAAATGTCCGTTTGGAAACAAGTGTTTCTACATGCACGCGTTACCAGACGGCACTAAGACAGATGTAGGTCCTCCAGTTAGGCATCGTCGCAATGCTGATATTTTTAGTGTAAGTAAAGTCATAGTATTTCTTTCTGTGCTCACTTCAAAATTGGTTTTAAATATTTTATTTAAAATAATCTATAGCAGTCTTTGCAAGTAAAATAACTAATATCACGTTTTTATATACGAATTTGTTTGTCGCAGCTCCTACTCTGGGACTTTGTGGATGACAGAGATAATTTTTTGATGTACATGAATGATTTGCAAGACATCGTCAATATCGTATCAGATTCTGAAGATTCTGATTGGTCTGAGTATGACTTTTATTTCGACTAGTCTCCTACTTTTTTGCACATCATCGAGATGTATTGCCAGCAAATTTCTGCGTAGCCTTGTCTTGTCTAAACGACCGAGAACTAGCGAAATGAGAGGACCTCCGATGTACGATAAATTATTTTAAAAGATTATTATAAGAAGCTCAACCATTATGAGGATCACCGCCTGCTGTCGCAACGCAATAACATAATACATGTGTTGAAAACTTTATTAACTTACGAAAAAAACTGTGCCACGTTACAATGCAAAGGTTGGATTTAATTATTCGATGCAATTGAATAGCACGACACGCTTATGAAAGGCGCTTACTTAATACTGAAATAGAACAAAAAAAACAAAACAAAAAAATTAGACTCAAATGAAACCATGTCACTGGAAGAAAAAAAGACTAGATCAAAAAACTGTTTGTTCAGAATACATAAAGGGTGTTGGCCTGCTACTCTGGCAAGTTTTTTACAAATGGTTATCGTTGACGTTGTTAATCTAATAATGTACCTGTTATTAAGTTCGAAGATTTGTTGCATTCTTTTTTTTTTTGAAAAATTTAAGTAGACTTTGTTAATTATCACTGAGAAAGAAGCATATATATTACTGATGTGTTTTTTAAGGCGAGAGTAGCAGATTAACACGAGTTTCTCGTTTAAATAAAAGTAAAGATTCGAGAAAAAGTGAAAGAGGTTCGCTCGTTCGTTCACATACTCACTAACGGGTGTTTTGTCTAGCGAGTCTTGTAGCTTTCTTCGTCTGCTGATCTTTTTTTAGAATAAATATCGTAATAAGACGAGAAGTATAAGCAAAAATGTAATTAAAATGTAAACTGAGATAATTTGAGGATAAGTTTTTGCTCGCTCTATTTGGTTAACTTGTCCGCGAACGCGTTCTTTCGGTATGAATAAACTGCGCGAACCTAGCAAACACATTTCCGGAATAAAAAGAATGAAAGACCGTGCTCCATACATTTAAATTTACCCAAGGCTGTGTATTCAAGCACATTTTGTCTGTATATCTTTGATATTAATTTCTAATTAATATTTAGCCAAGTTTGATGGACCAGGGAAACATTGATTATTGGCTTTCAATTCATTTTCTTACCATGATATATTTTTGTTGTTGGAAGTAATAAAATAGATCATATGCTCCATGAACGACATACAAATTTCTATCATATATTTTCAGCGTTATTGTTTGGAACAAAAAAAAACAGAAAGTTCTGGATAACGTGCTGCATTTTTTAAATTTACTTCTAACAAGGCACTAGATTACACAAGAGCAATAGATTAGATCATCAGTAAAAATGTACATTCGCCCTATAATTGAGTAAAAACGCGTCTTAATTGTAGTAGCTCTCTTTTCTCAGAAGTTATTTTTAGAGATCAAATAAATATAAAAAAGTGAAAAATGCATACACTTTGCTTGATGAATCTTTGGCATGTAACGGTGCCGTTACAAATCATACAAATACGCTAAATACATACATACATACATAAAAATACATTAGTTTAAAATTAAGGCCACATATATCATTTATACTTGTGGCAGTAACATGTTTCGTTTCAAAATTATTGTAAAATCGTCGAAAAAATTGAAATTATTATTTTAAATAAAAATTTTGCTCACTTTATTTTAATAAAAAGTGATAATTGATATATTCATTCAATTCTTATAATAAAATCTTTGTGCTCATAATCAATTTTTATGTTGGATGAGAAAATTATATAAAAAATATCAGTCAATTTGTGTACGTATACATCCATACGTACGATAAATATGTACAATTTGATTATTCTAAAATTTACATGTGATTTACAAGCATCACTTTCTATTAAAATGATCCAACTATCTAAATATAATTAGATACAAAAATAATTATCATCTCATGTTGAAAGTGTTTTGTTGCGCTGGTTGATGGACTCTTTGAACAGGGTTGTTCATCTGGTTTACATCATTTTGAGTATTTAAGTTCGGCATTTGTTGCTGTTGCTGCTCATTTGTTGTATTCGCTTCGATCTTTTTGTTACGAAACTTTGTAGAGTATTTATAAAAGTCCGACATTTCGAAAGGTTTCGTCTCCTCTCGATATGGTTGATATTTCCCGGGTTGGACAATTGTGCGGTTCGTTAGAGGATTGAGCGAGATAATGGACTCGTTGCCGTTCTCTTGAGATCCTGATAAAAATTTTGTTGAATTTTAATTCCACACACAGTTAAGTGATTATTATCTAATGTTGAAGTTTAGAATTAGTAGTTACTTTGGAAAATTGAAAATTCTTGAGAAAAAAAAAATTTTAATTAGTTTTATTAACAAAATTTACACAACTTGTGCCATACACTAAAAATCATCGTAAAAAATTGGAAAAAAAAACGGTTACATTTTAGAACATCCTAGAAATGTATTTAAAGAGTTTATCATCAAATTTTCATAGAAATAGACAATTCGAAGCTTCTCGAGAATCTAAAGGTCGCCCTCTTCTCAACTTTTCTAAAACACATACCAGGCGACGGTTTCGACTCTGCAGGTATCTCGAGCACTCTGCTTTCATTAAAGCGGATCTGAGGAACAGGCGGCCTCTGCACCTGTTGTTGTAGAGGTTGCACAACCGGCAGATGCTCTCTCGTCCTTCGATTGGACGGTATCGAGTTGCTGCGAACAGGCACACGGTCTTTAGAAGGAGGCGGAGGTGGTGGAGGTGACGGCTGTTGTGGGTTGTGCTGGGAGCCGCGTCTGACGATAGGGCGCTCAGGCGGTGGTGGTCCAGCTCCGTCAAGAGAGGTTTCATACCATTCCTTCTCTTTGGAAGGTTTAATTGAGGATCGACTACTAGTACCATCAACAGACTCGCGATCCTCGACTGACGTAGAGCTAGTAGCATCCTGAGATAAGTTTGTTCCTCCTAATGGTGATTGTAACTGTTGCTGCCAACCTTCGACGCTACCTAGAGATTGAGTGCGCAATAACATTCGGCTACTTGGTGGTGTTGGCTTCAGGCTGCCATCTGGGCTCTGAACTGGTGGTGGATTTGGATATGGCGGTTGTCTTGCGTGTAACATCGTAGCATTTTTACCGCCTAGGGCAACTGTGTGATAGCGCGATTGTGTCTCTAGACCAGATGCCTGGTGATAGTGATGGGAAACGGTTTGTTTTCGTCGGTCCAGACTACCAAAACTGTCAGGCATCTGTTCGTCGCTGCACCAAACTATTTCATCATCAAGGCGCATCCAATAACCCGGAGGTATGTAAGTGTCGACGGCTGGTTTACCAATTTTATACTCTGGTCCCTGCATCACATTGTCAGCGCTATCCCGCGGTCGAAGAATCCCTGATGGCAGGGGCTTAGCTGTTGAAATAAAATTTTGTAAAACTTTTCAATACTTTTGATTATCAGAACACTGATGATTGGCCTACCATGATTATAGTGAACCGTGTAATCATGCGGCTGAGGCTCAAAGCGGGGAGAATCGAAGTCAGTATCCTGATAAACGATCTGAGCAGACCTACGGTGTGCTTCCAAATTGTCCAAATATTGCTGATTTTTTAGCATGTCTTCGTGAGCCTCCTGACGCCTGAGTTTCATTTGCCTATAGTGCATTTGTCGTTCTTCCTCGGTATATGTATTAGGCAAGTAGCGGCACGGCCGCTCTTGAGTACTAAAATGATGGGGACTAATGCTGCTACCTCCACTGCTATTACCACCCTGTGAGTAAGCTCGACCTCGAAATGGATCTGGACTTCCAAATAAATTGTTGTTAATTAGTTCGTGTTCAACAAATTTGCCAGTTAATCGCTGTTTGCTGTGCTGTTCCACGGGACTAGGTGCATGATAAGTTGCTCTATTGTGAGGTAAGGAACCGCCTGGCTGTCCATAGCTGTGAGTAATGCTGACCATATCTTGGAGATCGAAATTCGTGTATGTATTGTAATTTATTTCAGGCCCAAGAGGACTTAGACTTACACCACCTTCTTGCAGCAGACCTCGAGATTCTATCATTGGGCTTGAATCTTTTCCTTGATGCAATTTTTAAAAAACCTTAAGTTAATTGATTTATCGAATTCACATAAAAATTTTCGCTTACCTTGACTGTCCAATGGGGGTCGAGGCTTTTTTGTCCTGTGCTTTGTCGCAGTCTGCAAATGTGGTTGAGAACTGTGCAACGACATATGAGTTGACTGACTTCTGGATCCACCTCCATGGCTCTGTCTTATAAAATTCAACTGAGCATTTAATTCTTGCAACCTTCTCTGACTCTGTTGATAGATTGCGCGCTGTTTACGTCTTATAACTTTGCTTTCGGATGGATCATTTAAAATGGCTAGGGCAGACTCTGCTATGTTGATTTGCACCTGTCTCTCAACTTCCAATGCAGATTCCTCCTATTAGAATGAACAAACCTTTCTATTGTCTTTTGAGCTTAGTAGTTAAACGTAAAAAAAATTATTCCTACCACTCTATTAGTTTTTAATTTATTAACTAAACTCGGAGGATAATTAACAGAAGTATTAGCTCGTTTTCTAATACATGGTGGACTTTCACCAGGCTCCAAAGGAATTTCGGGGGGCAGCACTCCAGTGAGCTCAGCCTCTTCTATACACAAACATTTTAACTCATTATTCTTCTTGGAAAGCTTATCCTCCAGTGCCTCTCTGCGCTGACGAAGCCACTGAAGCCTATTTGACAGAGACTCGTCTGTTGTTGCTGGCCCAGACACGCCCTCTATACCTGCCATCACTATTATTATAAAAAAAAAAACAATATTTATCAGTACATTTTAAAAAATTTGCGTGAATTGCAAAAAAAATATTCCATCATCAAGTAGTATATTGTCAGGAAGCAAATTTAAACTATGTTGAATAACTCTAATGTCAAGCACCTACTTATAAAGTACAGACATTAGATCAAAGGCCATCGTTATAACATCGTCGAAATCTACTATCTCTCTCGTTCTCTCTAGTTGAAAAAACTAAAAGTACACAAACATCAGAAAGAAAACGAAGACTGTAGGTCCTTACCCATATTCTCTGTGTGAAGTTTTGATTGTATCGTTCGTCTCCTTAATCAAACGAAACACTAAATACAGTTATTCATAAGTAACCCATTTCACCAACAAGGAAACAAATTAAGGCACTTTAATTAGGTACACAAGTACATCTTCGCGTATGTAAGCTTACATGACCCTATTTTGAAACTTATAGCACCAGCAGCTGCTTTCACACCACCCACTTATCCGTCACATATTTGAACAAATTACTCAACACAGAATAGCACATCTTTTCAGACAAGTAAGTCTTCGAAAAATTATTGGCTTTTTTAATAATTTTGTGTGGGACCGCTGGCTCCACAGGTTATGTGGCAGCGCTGTAACGCTGTAAGGCACTTTTTGTTTGGTTGCAAAAGTTGTTACAAGTTATACATTCTTTAAGATTCCTTTCGAAACGTCACTCCGCCGGGCACTTTAGGTTTCGTTTTCCACTCTTTAACAAATTTACTTGTTGAAATAAATTAGAACAAAAAAAAAACAAAAAAAATATCTTACTCAGAAAGAGTGCAGCCCCCCCAATATGAGCCCCAATCCCCGAATAATGTATATACTGCTAGAGAAGAAGAGGAGCGGACTGCGGAGGGGTCAGCTAGAACACTCAGGGGGGGGGGGGTGTCGGTATAGTCCGTATGTCGAATAGGTTGGTCGGGGGGGGGGGGGGCCGGGGGGCAATTATACTGTGGGGATCACTAGCGCTCTACTCGGCTATACTAGGAACAACTCAACAAGGGAGTCCATCAGAGCGGGGTTATTTATGTACTTAAGATTTGAATGTCACATTTATTTTATAGTTATCAGTCATAACGAAAACGAGGTTAAATTGTTGACAATGTTAATTGTTTGGATTATTATTTGTTCAGGGGCCGAGCTCGAAGCCGTCCACGACCATCAGGGATGGTATCATGTAACTTTTGACTCTTTTGAGAATTTTTTTTTTCGACCGATTTTCGGATTTTAGGTTTCTGCACATGTGCAGTTGACGAAAATCTGAAAATCAGAAATCTCAAAATCCGAAAATCGGTCGAAAAAACATTCTCATCTCAAAATTTACATGATAAGTACTATGATAGTGATACGGCCCCTGTAGTATTTAAAATTTACACTCATTCCACATTCCACCTCGCATTCCACTTCCACAAGCTTGCCGGGTTGGCGACATTGTGCCCAAAACTAGACCAGTAATTTTATGCCGGCAAGTTGGCTCAGCAGTCGAGTATGGGAACATATATATGACTAACAAAAAAATTCAAAACAGAGATCGAGTAAAAAAAACGTAACGAAAAAACGCGCCAGAACGCGCGTGCAGCGCGCTCGCTCGTATCGCTCCGTCGCTCCGTGACGCTCGTGATGTCGTGACTTATATAGAGATGAAAATCACGACTGCAATCAAGAAAGTTCGCAATAAAGTTATTTCATTTGTCATCACACCACCTAACAGTGTGCATGGAGCATGGATGAGCTCATCCCAAGGTGAAAACACATTTGTCCAATGTAAAATTGCAGATTGCGGTATCAACGAAAACATTCGCTTTTAATGAACCCGCGGAACTGAAATTTTTTATTAGTTTACGAGAAACTTGGTCGAGGCGTTTCAAGAAGTTGTTTGTACATACTTGCATTCCTTGCATTCGAATAATCATGCATAATTAAACATTTAAAATTAATTTTTCACCAGTGCCAACAATTTCTTATTTCAGATCTTCTATAATTATGTTAAAATAGCACTATATATAGTGTTAAAAAATTTCATCAAAGCAAAAAGTATGTAACGAAAGTGACGAAACACACACGTTTGACCTCGCGTTTGACTTTGCAGATCGTCTCTATTCTCTTACACTGCTTCCCGAACCGATTATTTACAACCAATCCAAAGTCGTCGACGAAAAAACTCCAGGTTTCAAAGGTCCGATCTGTACAATGAAGGAACAGACATTGTTTTTGTAAAACCACGTAAAGTTTCGACTTTCGAGGTAAAAATTGAAAGTTTTTCGTTATTGCTCTCGCAATTAATGTTCTTACATGTTTGTTATATTGTACATACAAGCAAGTAACAAAAAGAAATGCAGATGGAAATTAATACATGTAAGGACAGGGATGCATACTATAATAAAAAAAATGGTCCATATTCATCATCTCACACAAAAGTATATGACTTGTATTATACAAGTTGTATACAGTGTTGTTGCGCCCTGCGATCCCACGCTATCGATGTCGCCCCCGTCCTGTGTCCCTGCAGCGTCCGCCTCCCACATACTTATCCACATGCATAAAGAACAACGTTTATCTCTCATCTCTACTCCGGTCCGGTCCTCTCTATATATACGTGCATTCGGAGGAGAAGTAAGAGTGTAAGAGACGGGAAGTAGGTATATATATATTATAAGTAATCCGAACATTCCGAACACTGCAAGATCAGTGCAGGACGCTCATGAGGTTTCCAACCGCCGTTGTCGTGTCTCCGTCTCTGCAGATGACTCCGATCTCGGGTCGTGTGTCGGACGACCGTTTGAATGAATCTGAATTTTATCTTGTTCCGACTGTACTTATCTTCCTGCAATAATAGTAAACTTTTGAAGGACTTAAGTACAATGTTGTAGTAGAAGAGTATATATAGGTACTTATATTATTATATAAACACGTTCAACCAACTGTTGCTCTGCAGTGTGACGACGCTGCGCTGCCGCTGCTGCTGCCGCATATTGCCATGCATGGACCAAGAGAAAAATAGGGAGAGGGAATTAAATGTCCGAGCGTCCGACTCGTGTTTTCTCTCTATTCATCCGGTACTTAAGCTTCAAAATATCGTTACAGTGTACATTTTCTCTCCACGCGTTTACAAAGCATTGCGGGGTACGATGACAATGGAATAGTGCAGTGCATGCGGGATTTTTTTTTTTCTCAATACAAGTGCTCACTTGTATTATTGTAGGTGTATCTATAAGTAATCGTGGAGATTTAAATCTCGAGGAAGATGAGTGAGGGTAGTGAGCACAAGTACAGGTGGACGCCGGAGAGCACAGCCCTCCTAGTGTCCGTCTGGACGGACAAACAGGTGCAGAAACAGCTCGAGTACTCGAGCAAGCCACTTTTGATATGGGAGAGCGTCGCTCGTTATATAAACAAAAAGGGTTACAGCGTGACCGGCAAACAGTGCCGATCGCGCATGAAGCAGGTACTCGTCTGCTACAGGGAGGCCAAAAGATCCAGCACCAGAGCCGGGGTTGAACAGTATTACGAGTCCATCGACAAGGTGCTCAAGTTTAAAAGGATGGAACTGACCAACTGCAACAACAATAACATTGGCCTCGACACTGTTGGTCCGTTGATTCTTTTAATCCTTTCGTTCTTTTTTTCTGTACAACGATTTTTTAATGCATGCATGTTTTATATCTTTTCAGATTCCGTAGTCAACGTTAAGTCTCCTCCCAAAGAGTTAAAGACCAATAAAAATCTTCAAATGCGTTTGAAGTATCAACAGCCAGCAGAGTCTATCTACAGAACTGAAGCCCTGTCACCTGTCTGGAGCAGAGGTAATCATCTTTTAACATATTTTTTGTTTTCAAATTCGCAAATTATCAATAATTTGTTTACTTTTAATCGTAGGATCTGAAAACTATCCAGATTCTCCGGAATCGAGTGAAACGGTGTTGGCTCAACCTTTCAGAGTCTTCTCTCCAGTCAGAGATGCAGCCACAAATACAACTCAGCAGCAACTTGTCAATACCAACAAAAAAATCTTTCAACAAAATATTCCCATGGAAGAGGCACCGATTAAAGAGATCTATCGACAAAGTACTCACTCAAATAATTACTTCAATGACGTTCCTTTCCAAAATACTGTACAAAATGTGCAAAATCAAATTATTCAAGAAAACATGCAGCAGAATCAGGCGATTCAACAACAAAATATTCTACAAAATCAAATACTGGAGCACAATCGTTTGCAAATGAATCCCAATGTGCTGAGGCACAATATTCAAAATGCAAATTTAGGACTGTATGCTGACCAAGGTGTTGCATACTCCCAAGGACAATTGTCACAAATGGGTTTGGTACAACAAAATGATGTCGTTGATAATGTCCTGAGAATGCAGCAAAACAGTGGTCAGATAAATCCTGCCAATAATAGAGCGATGCCTCAAGAGCCAAAAAAGAGCAACTTCAGACAAAATCTAGCCGCCAGTTATCGACAGTTCCAAGATGTTAACTTGCAAAATTACAACTCTAATAGAAATCGAGTGGCGTTTTTGTCTCCAAGTATTTCTCCTGACATACCACCCAATTTAAATGATGCATTTTACCAACAAAAATCTGACAAGGCCAGCGTGATGAATGAAGTATATGCACAAACACAATCTAATCAGTTTAACACAGCCAATGCTGACGTCACAACCATAACAAACAATGCGACATTTAATGACGATACTATTTCGATCGATTTTTTGCAAGATTCTCCATCACCTGATGAAGAACCAGTAAAGTTGAAGGATTTTGCTGTAAATACCGAAGAAGTTCCTAGTGCTCCTTTTAGGAAAAAAAAGGCAGAGAAATTGGAAAGACTGATGATGAATGCAATTAACTCCCAAACTGAAGTTGTCAATAAAGTAACTTTTTTTTACATCAAATAAAATTACGTTAATATTTACCAATTTTTTAATCAATTTTGATACAATCTAGATCCTAGCAGCACAGAACGACATGGTGAGTCGTGTTCTCGATTTGGATCGTGATCGTCAGAATCGGCTGGAAACACGTATCGATCATTTGCTGGACGTCGTGCAACACGCCGTTTTAAATAAGAGTGGCAACAGCGATCGACACTCGGACATTCCGGCTCCTCCTCCCGAAACGGTGATCACAAATTTACTGCCGCCACCAAAACCCGGCACCCAACCGCCCAAACTCGATCTTGTGCCACCCAAGCCTTGTCGAGTACCTTGCACCGTCTCAATAAGCACTGGTCAACCAATCAACACTGTAACAACGGCTATGACAAGACCTGGCGTCATTTCACCGGTTATGAGTCCGTCGAGAAGAGTTGGTGCTATTTGGCAAAAGCTTGGACCTGTCTCTACCTCGCCCTTTGTTCGCGCCCAGCAGCAGTTTGGTTTCAAGCCGGTAAATGCAGCGGTAAGATGTAATTGATTTTTAAGAGTCATAGTATCGAAAACCTAAAAAATAATACCATTGATCTAAATTATTTGATTGAATGCGCCGCGATAATTGTGACTAATTTAATGAAAAATCATTAGAACTTATGTGTTACAACCAATAGTTAGTACGAACGTGTGAAATCCTTGGATTAATTTCTCAAATAGTTTTACGTAACAAGTCTATTTTTGTTCTTACTAATAATACTGCCGATATTACCCAAAAATCATCAACAAACTATCAAATCTACAGAATAATGACATGCGCACTCAATCGTCAGCCGAACGACGTATCGCTAAAGAATTTGAGGCAGGGATAGACGCGAAAACCCTTATTTTTGAAACAAGCAACTTTCTTGAAGCCGAACGTCATCTTCAAGAAGTAGTGGAGAATGCACGCATTAAGGCATCAATGGGTCAGGATTTGCAATCTCGTCGTCGGCTCTTTACGCAACGCGAACCCAACGCTGCGATGATTCTTACCGCCGCTTTTCTCGACGCTGAAATTCAGTCGGCTGAAATTTACGAAAGTGCCCGACAAAATTGGCAATGCAAGAAACAGTTCGAAAGAGAAGTTAAAGCTCGCACAAAACTCGCTGTACTACGCCACAATGATAATTTGAACAATAACGGTAAGCATTCGACGATATTGTAAACACAACTTTTTAAATATTTAAGAGTTAAAATTATCTGATTCATTTTGCAGCTGAGCTTAACAAAATTGACGAAGACATTCTACTCTCTGGTCAGGGTCATAGCTACGAGCGTTTAAAGCAACTGAATGGTGGCCGTGATAAGCTGCTGGGCGACTCGCGGGACTCGTCGACGCCGGCCAAGTATCAGGTTCCAGCGCAGAAACGCGATCTCGTCGAGACGAACGAACCTAGGCAAACGATTCAGCAACTGGCCCAGCTGGTTATGAATAGCGCGCGCTGGAGAAATACAGCTGGGGACAATCACGTGGTACATCGCAAAGATCTGAACTTGCGGCCGGGCATCGGTAATTTGACTCCTGCGTTATTGATTTTTGTTGTACTTGTTTTTAAATTTTTAAGTTACGGTCATAAAAAACACAGTGATCATGTTTCAGAATAATGTTTTAGAATTATTAATTGTTATTTAAAAAAATAAAAACGTTACATTTGCGTACCACCATTTGTGCATGTATTTTTACTGTTACGCTGATTGACTATAATAGTTCAATTATTTTATTTGATTTAGGAAATGTACAAAAATCATCGTGCCCTAATTATGACCCGGTGCCTTTAAACCATAACCCAAAGGAAAAAGAGCTTGATAATCGCGTGCATTTTGCAAATAAACAAGAAGTGGACGGCAAAACCAAAACCCTCGAGTGGTTGCAACAGCGTTACTCATACGATGGAAAACCGAGTACCAATACTCGAAACGCAGTTGCTAAGGAAATCGCTAGTCGTCACTCCTACAATCAACCTCCAAAACCGCCACGCATGATGGGTTTTACCACTGAACTTTTATGTAATGAAGACAATAACTTGATTCCTTGCAAGCAGCAAATGCCAGGAGATTCAGACAAGCGCATAGGATTCGTATTTGACAGTGCACCAAACAATGAAAATTTCACTCATGGGGAAAACGATCCATTGGAGGAGCTGCGCCATTTATACATCCAAAAACAAATGAAGCTCCAACACGGACAGGGTCTTCCATTCATTCTGCAAAACGGTCAAGTATTTTTACCGCAAAGCGACGTAATTGAACAATACGTGCAAGATTCGAAGGCCAAGTTAAACAAGGACACAGATTCTGATAACGACGAAGAGTTCATGGATACGACAATGAGCATGCAGAGCTCGCGCAAGAACTCGCTCACACACACCGGCGGTAAAGCGAGTTGCATCATCAGTTAAGACAATTACTTTATGAATAACAAAAAAATTTTATGTGGGTGCTTGCGATGAAATTTTTGTCCATATAACTGATTATTTTAGGCTACGTCATAGCCAAAATTTAAGCAACACATTATTTTTGTATTTTTTTTTTTTCATTTTTGACCACTTTTATTTAATGAAATCTCTATCCAGTTGGTCTTGAAAACCGTTGAACTCATTCCAGATATAGTTTATTTTGACTTGAAAAATGATTTGTATAATATGTATTCAGATAATATATATAGTAGGCGAGATAAAGTATAATTATAAGGTATACTAAAAATTTTGGTATACAGTAAAAGCTTATAGTTTTCTATTTATAAGTCATGTACTTTTTTAACAATGTGGTCTTTCATGCAAGC
Source organism: Copidosoma aretas (assembly GCA_030522625.1). Classification (NCBI taxonomy): domain Eukaryota; kingdom Metazoa; phylum Arthropoda; class Insecta; order Hymenoptera; family Encyrtidae; genus Copidosoma; species Copidosoma aretas. The sequence continues at coordinate 19,653 of JAPYYV010001986.1, forward strand.
TCAATCTTATTTTACAAAATATAAGTGAATAAATCAAGTAGTTATAACGGGATTCAAAATGTATATTTCCGCCATAGTGATTTACGCTGTCTGTAAAATATTTATCGACGGACCGTAAATATAGATGTATGCATTTACATGCGAGCGGGTTCGACCCAATCGCACCATTCGCACCCGATTGCTAAATTTAACATACCTGTTATTTATTTAAATACAGACTCAAAATCGGCAAAACGGAAAATCACGTGAACTTGATAAAAGCATTATTCATCATCATACAAAGTTTGGAGTTAATACGTAAACGATATCTTGAAAAATTCTTGTTCTGCATTGACTTCAATTTCGGTGCAAGATTTTTTCGAGTTGTACTTGACATATTAACTCCAATATAATAATAAATAATGCTATTATTAAGTGCACGTGATCTTGGGTTTTTCTGATTTCTAATATGACTTTAATTAAATAATAAAAAAAAAAGCGTATGTTACTAACAGAGTAAACCGCTGTGGTAAAAGTAGATCTTTTGGATTCCGTTGAGCATTTCTATGCATTATTTCATAAGTTTATTATTGATAAGAAGAAATGATCTCATACGAATTTTTATCGAAATATTAGTCTAGGTAAGTATTGTCAACATAGAACTACTTTTCAGGGTTTTTTTTTGTCTGCAATGTGGCATTTTGGAGTCCTATGCGTAACCCCATAGCCATCTTAAAGAACCAAGAGTATTTTTATATAGTTATTAAAAATAGAACATTTGGAGCAAAATTTATAGAGAGAGATAACATTGTCTTAAAAAAAAAAAGTTCTTTCGTTTATTTTGTTGTTATCAGTTAATCAGACAACTTTTCTTGATATTTTTTTCAATGCCTACCGAATAAGCATTGAGCTGTAAAATGTTACTCGATGTTAGTTTAAGAATAAATAGTGCCAATCATGTAATTAAACTACATGCCTTAAAGCCATTATGTGCCTTGTATTGTATATTTACATTAATAAATTGAAATAAAAACACAATTCAATTTTTTTACTATTATAATCATGTGAAATGTTGTCCCTATAAGACAACGTCGGACTGATTATTTGCGCTTAATCATTTCAACAAATCACACAGTACAACAATGGAAAACTAATAAATTTCAATTTAACTTTAAAACATCAAACAAACAAGAAGGGTACATTTATCAATCACTACTTGAAATTACCTTTGAAGTTTGGGCCGTTCAGAGTTATTTTATGATTTTATTTGATTTGTAGTAAATCTCATGAAACCTAGCACTTAATCAGCTTTTTCTTACGTAATCATAAAATTGTTAACCTTGAACTTTAACGTTGAGCAAAGAAGTTTCGAAACACATTTAAAAAATGATAACAGGTATGTACGTACATATGAGCATATACAATCTACATGCATGCAATCACGCGTACATTATATTTTTCTATATATGACTCAAGGGAAAAAGCAAGTTTGCCTTGCAAAAACTTTTGGCATCCACACATTTTTCACTGATGCATTTAACATTATCGAAAACAAAGTTTAACCCAGTTGAATTGGTCGCATAGTAAAACAACACGGAAAAAATGTGTGAACTCAAGACCTCCAAATATTTAGGCTCTACTACCCAGTACCCACCCCAAAAAAAATAACGTGATTCAATAAAAATTGAGAGCAGAGAGTACAACGCTCGATGCGTCACTACACCTCATACAGTTGGGAGTCTTAGACCTCTAACTCTTGAACTTTAAGCAGATAATATAGAACATATCTCCACTTATAAGAGGAAATATGTTCTATATTCTCTGCTTTAAGTTCCTCGGAGACTCAACTTTCTATCGCTCTCTGAGTTTTGTACAACTTTGTATTTTTATAACGATATGATAATACGTACACTACAATGATGTATCCTACGCTACATTTTAAAGGTATAGCACTAAGACAAAGTACTAACGAAACTGAGGGTTCTTAATTTAATGCCGACTGTTATCGTTGCAGCAAGTCAATTTTTAGTATTTTTACTTGCACAAAATATACTCTAAAATGTTTTCTGTCATAAAGATTATGAGTTATTTTCTTAATATTACATTATCAACATTAGTTGAATATTTCAGATTGCTAATGATAATATTAATTCAGACGAAAGACAAGGAATTCGAATTTTATTCCAATCACGTGATTATGTACATGGAATTATATGATAAATTATTTAAAAAATCGCAAAAATTTGTGCTGATGCAGGTAAACATATACATAAGATAATAACAATGCCTCAGAAAAAAAACATCGCGATTTGACATTAACATTTGTCTAGGTAATCCTATAGGAAGCACGCCCAGGCTTTAAAATTGAAACAAAGCTCGTACTTCAATATTAAAATGGTCTTACTTTAATGAAAAAAATTTTTATTAACATGGGCCCAAAGTGCAGCAGAGCCTTTTCGCCCTCAGGCCGCACTTTGGGCCCTTGAAACCACTTTGCGCCCACGGGCAGAACATTTTTTTCGGCCCT